>JAJMCR010000089.1:0-29966 GCA_030573095.1 Pichia paraexigua | reverse complement strand
GACACGGTGACGGTGGTGGTGGACGTGGTATCACAGGTTGCTGCTGGAACGTGGACAGTTTCAACTACATATGTGGTGGTCTTGTCATCGTCGCCAACGGTAGATGAGGTTGCTGTTTCGGTGGTTGTTGCACAGTCGGTGGTAACAGTTTCTGTTCTAACCTCTGGGTCGGTAACAGTGTAGCAAGTAGCAGCAGGCTCGTGAATCGTTTCAACAGTGTACACAGTAGTGATGGAATCGTCCCCGACAGTGGATGATGAAGTGGTCTCGGTGGTGGTTGCACAGTCGGTGGTAACAGTTTCTGTTCTAACCTCTGGGTCGGTAACAGTGTAGCAAGTAGCAGCAGGCTCGTGAATGGTGGCCACAGTATAAAGAGTTTTGGTCATATCGCCTCCATATGTGTAAAAGGTATCAATATCAGTGGTTGTGTCACAGTCAGTGGTAACAGTTACAGTTCTTGTCTTGGTATCAATAACAATTACAGCATTAGCAAGTCTTGAAAAAATTGTACATGATAACAAAACCAAAAAGATTGACAAAGGGCACCTCATTTTGTTTGGTCTAACTATCTGTAAAAAATAAGAGGCCTCAAGAATTCAAACAAAAACAACACGAGATGAAGAGAAATATGAAAACTTTTGCCGATATTTAAATGAAATACATCATAAAAAAAGTAAAACAACTTGATGAATTCAGGACATACTATTTTACATAACGTGATGTAAACAAAAATTTATTGAATAAATTCGATTGGTTTGAATTGATTCATTAAAAAAATAGACAAGTAACTGACAAATAGAAGTGTAAATTGAAAAATGGATAGAGCAGTAACTTTCATAATTTTTACAGAAAGAGTTGATTTATCGGCTTACTAGTCTGTGTCACTTAATTTGCCCAGCCTTTTGTTTTTTTTTGTTACCGAACCCTTGATTATTTATGAACTAAATATATTTCAATAAATCTAGAATCTCCTTTTTAATCTTTCATCTTTCGATGTATTATAATGGCATTGACTTTTATCCTATATTGGTGTCATGTGGGCAATTTTTATATAAAGAGAATTCATAATAAACCAAATTAAGTTGATAAATATGTAATAAAGAAGTGATATTTCGATGAGTGTGTTGTAAATAAAGCCGAACGATACTGATCTGCGATATGAGCAGTATGGAATTTCCGATGGAACTGCATATATTTATTTATATGCAATGCACGAAATACCGACTATTCATAAACCGGCATAGAAAAAAAGAAAAAACTGACCTGCATATTTTAACTGTATATCATATTGTTACATATTAACGGGTCCTCATACGTGCCGAAAAGACCGATAAGGGCGTACATCAAAGAGATCATTTATACCATATGCACTCAGATCACATAGTCAAGGTGGTAAACAGCAAATTTGGTAGTAGGCATGAAATTCTTTAGGAACGCTGTAACATTATATACAGAGCTTAATAAATTTAAAGTAATAGTTTAGGGAGTGGAAAAAGCATAGCCGTCTTATAGTATGCTTAGAAACAAAGCTAATAATGTGGAACGTATGGGTGTGGCAACATCAAATCAATCTTAATCGTCAGTTGAAAATATCACTTGAAATATATATACCCTAACATGAACTTACATGCTTGTTATCACAAGATAATATTCTACCAGAACTTTTTCTAGGTTTAAGTCTAAAAAGTTTATTGTATTGATATGAAAAATGGAATCCTTAATATTCCCATTCCTCAAACAACATATAATCCACTAAAAATGCATTGCAATAACAACGTAATGTTTGCTGACAATCAATCCCAGCACAGTTTTTGAACTTTGATTGGTATCTGTTTGGCTGACTATTGAACTTCGGTTGTCATTGATAGTTGCTGCAATGATTCCTAGCAATCTGTTCAAAATTAACTGTATTCATTATTGGTCTAATAAATAAATATATCTTAAAAGTCCTGCATGTTGACAATATAAAACAAGCATTGCAAACAAGATTTCATTTCAATGAAAGGGAAATTCTGGGGAATTATGGGATTAAATAGTGAATAATAATGTAAAATCAGAAATCACCCAAAAACTATAGCGCGGCGTCAGAAAAGATCTCCACAGTCATATTCATAATACAGTAGTTTTTTCCCAATACTTCTTTTTCCCGGAAGAATTAATACTTTATATTAAGTTATTTGTGTATATACAGCACTTTCACCATCCATATTCAAGAAAAAAAAACTGTTCTTGTACTAAAAAAACAGTTACGATCTGGTTGATATAGCACCATTTCATATTTCTTCTAAATATGGCTTCTTCTTATCATTACGTATCAATAAATACTATTGAAAACATGAAGAGATATATTGTTAGAATAGAAAATGTTATTATAAAGGATGTTATCAGTATAAACAAAGTTTATAAAAAAATTGATAGAACTTTTATAAAATCATGAATATTGCTCAACATTTTCCAACTGATCCAAAGCTAATAACATTTTTATACTACACTTACTGCTGCAAATAGGTCATTATTTGCCTATCCAAACAATTTATTTGTTTATGAACTTGACAAAATTAGATACGGAAAATTTTATGGATTAACGCAATCAAGAAATGGATCTAGTGTCACGGGGCGTAAAGTTGTTAAGTATCTTGCTAATGAAAAACTTGCAAAGATTTTTAACATGAAATTATCTGCTTGATATAGTTGAGGGAGATTTATAAAGGAAATTGGCTTGGAAATGAAAGTTTGAGTTTACCAGATGCAGTTGGAACTTTCAATCCTACGAATACGAGGGAAAAAGTGCAGCTTTTCTAATTAATTGTACAGCTCTATTGGCTTATCAATCAGAAAATATTTCCTTTAAGCAATGTACTTTTTTTCTGGTACGTGATGTCCATTATGCTGTGAAAAACACTGTTGGTATCAATAAAACATATATCCACACAGTTAATGAAAAGAATGGATTTCTATATAGTATGCCGAGACGTAAAGATGACCTGAGCATCTGTGGATTATTTCAAGTTTCTGTTAGAAACAAAATTATTGATAACAAACAAAAATAAGAAGAATATTTTATTTTTTAAGAACGTATTTAAATAAATATAGCTGGAAAACTATGGAAGTTATCAGGAAACTAGTTGCTTTCAGGAAATTTGCAAAAAATGTAGATAGAATCGAATTAGTGTGTAATATTATTTATTGTTATAGTTACTGTTTGGATTATATAAAAAGTTACTAAATTAATCGTCAATGATCAGAATCGTGATAAACTTTAGATATTCTAAATCTATTCTATATAAAAACTTTATAAACTTTATTAAATGTTCAACACTCAAGGCTTAAACATTTCCTTCCATTCATCAGCATCAACATCTGCTTCATAATCAAGGTAATGAGCACCATGTACAGAGACATCAGCTGGTAACTCGTTATTAATCCAATTGATTTCTAGAGAATTTGATGATATCATATTTTTATCTTGATTATATTCTACCTTTTTCAGGTTCTTTTCACCTGAAATTTCAATTCTAGGTTTCTTAATCACATTTCTACTTTTGATCATTGCATCAATTGAAACAGTGCGGCTTTTATTCTTTTGGTATTTTTGAAATCTTTCAGGTGAAGCAGTTAACCTGTTAAGATTTTCAACTTGCGTTCTCATTCCAGGATTTTCAACGAATGACGATGAGCTTAATTTTTTGTCTGGGATGTCATTACTGATATTGTTTAAGACAGTTTCTGCATCAGAGAGATTTTTATAAAATTCGACAACTTTTTTATTTGTCGAAATTTTACTCGGATTAAAATTAAGAACTTGTAATCCACGTCTATGTTCAGCTCTTGATAAGGCAACATATGCTTGCCCATCCTCAAAAACTCTTTTCAAATCAACGGAAACATATTTTAACGTCTGACCTTGTGATTTATGAATGGACAATGCCCATGCCAACATCAAGGGGAGTTGTTCTCTCGAAAGTAAAGCATTTCCTTGAGGATCTTCTATGGTAAAACTTTCTGTTTCGACCGCAACAGTTCTGGATTCACCATTGGACAATCTAAAGCAAACTAAGGGCAATTTTCTATTCAAGGAGGAACTTGCACTTAAAGCTGAAATTAATGTTTCTTTTGTTGAATTTGATTTGCGTAAGATTCTTTCCGTCTGATCAAGATCGGCATTCTCATCAATAGGTTGAGTTGACATTTCGTAATCCAGATCATCAGAAGTGATCGGATTTGCTTCGATTATGCTTGGATCTGTTTCGTTTGCACTGTTCGATTGTAGGTTAGCAGGTTTTTGTTCATCATACTTGGCATTCAAAAGAAAGTCAAAAATAGAACCCTCTAAATCATCTTGCGGTTCACGTATTAATTGCTGTAGTCTTGGTAACAATGATGTATCGTTATCTTCTTCCAATGATTCGCAATATCTATTATAAATCATGTATGTAGACGGATCGATGAAACCTACAATCGTTCCTAACGAGCCATTAACTAAAGTTTCATCTATATTTTTAAGCATCATAACTTGAGCACCTGGTTTAAGGGTTATTGATTTTGGCGCCAAAAAATTCTCCAGCATTTTGGGAGCCTGTGGAGTATTTATCATACTGCCTGAATCAATTGCCTCAAATGTTATTCCATTCCCTACTAATTTTTTGAGCATGGCACTGTTAGCTATATCAACTTCCCTTCTCGTAGAAAATAAACGAGTGGGTATAAGATTGTCCATTGGAGGTAACGGTCTTTCTAATGACTTAAATTTTGTGGTCGTTGATTCAGTAACTTTGCCATCTCTAATTTCTTGAAGCATTTGAAGAAATTGTTTATCACTTGCCTGTCTGAAAACTTGTTTCAAAATAACCTGAACTTCAATATGTCTTTTCCAAAATTCACTCTCAAAGGCAAAAACAGTATCTCTATCCTTAGAAACTGGTGGTAATTGATAAAAATCACCACAAAAAATAACTTGAACTCCACCAAAGGGTTTATCTCCATTTTTCAATCTTCTTGCTATACCTTCTAATTTATCTATTAATCTACCGTCGATCATTGAAATTTCATCGATAATCAAAACTTTCATTCTATCCCATCTTTCCTTTGCTTTTTTATTTCCTCTAATTTTCCTACAAATATCAGCAACAGTTCCCGTACCTAAACCAATGCCTGTACATGAATTAATAGTCATTCCTCCAATATTATAAGCAGCCAAACCCGTAGATGCAGTAATACAAATTAAATCATTCGGATGTTGTGCTTTTAAATTTTTGATTAAAGTTTTCAACAATAATGATTTACCTGTACCGGCAGAACCAGTATAAAAAATATTTTTCCCTAACCTAGCTAATTCAGCAACCATTTCTTGTTCCTTACTTAGTGTTATAGTTTTGACATGTTTATGCGCTTGTGGTATTGTGCTTATCGCAGCGTTAATATTGGTTTGCGTTGCAAGGTGCAGATGTCTTGATTGCATAACAAAAACATTATTTTCCTTTTTGATTGGAGACGATGAAATTGATAGTTGTGTGTTTTTCATTGCCGATTTTATACTTGATTTTATGACATGGTTAACTTTTGAATCATTATCCGATACATTCCTATCATATTCTTTAATTCGCAACGGTGATATAAAATTTGAACCACTTTGATTAACAAAATACCGAGAGTTTACAGTTGGAATTGGTAGTGAATCTCCACTATGTGTATGTAAAGTTTTGGAAAGCGATTCGAAAACCTCTCTATTATCAGAATATCTTTCTTTTAACGACTCAAATAATGAATTTAATTTAGTAAGCACTTCATCAATTGGTAGAGTTGTTGTGAAAACATCCTCAAAATCTTTAAGGGTTGCATTTGATTTAAGCTTTATCATTTTGTTCTGTGAATACGGGTTAGTTAAAAACATTTGATTATCTGTGAGACAACTTGCGTGATGATTCCTTTTCATCATAGGTTTACGAACACTTTCAAATGAAGACAGAGTATCAGATTGTGTGCCATCTTGAGACATGATCGATTTATATTTTAACTTATTATAATTTGTGTAAATGTACAAGAAAGATCTAGTTATTCTGGTTCTTATATTTAGCATTATCAAATCGAATGGAGAAAGTCAGAACCTGATGATCAGCAGAAAACTCTAACAATATTTGTGAAATTTGAGTTGTTCTATTTTACAGTGACCAAAACCTCAAATTTCAAAATAGTTCAAGCGGAAAATCTCAAGCAAATGTTTTTTTGTTTGTATATACAGGCAATCCTTCTACAGGGTTTATCACTTATAAAGTGAATGAGCCAAATACAAAAACATGTATCTTTGAATCATTTTACGTGTTGCGACGATAGACGAAAGAAGAGAGACACAGCCAAGAAAAAAAAATTGGGAAATGAAATCGAGCTCTGAAATTGGAAATCTGAAATATTTTTATCCTGAGGGCAAAGGACATGAAAAAGCTTGATTTTGTTAGCTTCTGTTACTATCTATGGGGCTGTTTTTATTTTCTTTCTTTTACCAGAATTAACCTGCCTTTTAAGTTTTTACACTGTTATACACTACCATGTTGATTCAGCAGAAGGATTCTATTGAAATAGAACCAGAAATTGTATGTGACTAGATGTTTTTTTAGAAAACTTTGATAAATTTACTTTAATTTGCCATTTTTTAAATGATAAAATTAGTTTAAATACTAACATGTTTTTACACTAATTTAATAACTCTAGCCTTCTGAGCTAAAAATAACAATTCAACATCTTTCGATTTGTCCATTGGATGAACTCATCAAAACATTAAAAACATTTTATCCAGAAGAATGGGATGGATCACATCCTAATTTAAAACATTATATACCATTATTGAATAGAATTGATTCAATTTATGAGAAACACATTAATAAATATAAATTAAATGAAAATTACATATTGCCAATTGATGTTCCACATAATGAAATTGAAAT
This sequence comes from Pichia paraexigua, assembly GCA_030573095.1. Lineage (NCBI taxonomy): Eukaryota > Fungi > Ascomycota > Pichiomycetes > Pichiales > Pichiaceae > Pichia > Pichia paraexigua. The sequence goes on along the minus strand of JAJMCR010000089.1, from coordinate 23,028 downwards.
AATTACTACATGTGTTAAATATTCGAACCAACTCTTGGAATACAGTAGTAGTAGAGACATTTATAATTCACATTCATATGTTGCAGATTTAATGCTTTCCAACAGTCTTGATATTAAAGTATCTGCAATACAATTAATTTGTTGTTTATCTGAAAAATTTGCTGCTCATTTTCCAATGAAATTTTCATTATCTAGAAAACATAAGGATCTGATAATTGATTTTATCAAAGTTTTCCCACCTCAATCAATCAGAACAACACCAGGCCCAACACCAATTGATATCAAAAAATATGATCAAAACTTTTTACCCAATATATCACCATCAGTTTCAGTGGAACAATGTATTAACTCAAAAACTGCTAACAGAAAACAAAAAAAAATAAAAAATAAAGATTCTAGTAAAGATTTTATCCATATTAGTTTAAGTGATTGTATGCGTTCAGAATTTGTTGTTCCTTCATCCTGGAAAGTTCTTAATTACGAATATTATCAAACTGGATCTGTAATTAAAAAGAAAAATCGTTCCAAAAAATGTAATGAAACAAAAAATGCTGAGGTTGGAGAAGGTTTACGTACTTTTAAATTAAGTTGTGAAGCTTTAAAGAAACTGTCCTTGCAACAAATTTTTGATAAGGCTGCTAATGTTATTCCAAAAGAAAAATGGTCTGATTTTGTGTTGCATGTGTATATTGCAATGGCTTATAGTGGAAAATCTTTTGAATGTTTAGCATTACGCGGCAAATTAGTTACCTTTAAGTGTATTGCCATTGCTGCAGCTGCTTCTAATATTACATACTCTAATTTTGTTGGATTAGTTTTTGATGAAGAACCATATCTTTTAAGTTATATGTGTGATTTGATTAACCCAGATAATCATGTTGCGAGAGGACCTTGTATTGCAACTTTAAGAGCTTTTGTCAATATTTCTAATAGAAAGAATGGTGCTTCTGATTTAATGAGAGCCTTGGGTGGTAATGTTAGTCATGGTTTGTTATTTCATATTTTAAAAACCATTTATAAACAAACTAAAGAAGGTAATTTTAACAATGATCAAGTTTATATGAATTATATTTACAATATTCTTGCAAACCTTTTAGAAAACAAATCTTTGGCTATACATTTACGTGGTGCTGGTTTAATGAAAATATTCTTAGATTTTTTAAGCTTAAGAAATAGTTATAGGATGACGAGATCTGGTCCATTACATTTGATTGAAATTTTCATTGAAAGGCTCGATGACGCATTTGATGAATTTCTTGCCCGTGATGGTTTTAATGTTATTATCTCTTTGCTTGACTTTGAAGTTCAATTTGCAATTGAGAATCCTGGTTATGGGGGTGGTGCACCAAAATACTCTGATTTATCGTATATTATCACCGCTAGACAAGTTAAACTGATTAATTTTCTTCTTAAATTGATTATATCTTTGATCACAACGTATCCTGGTGATAGGATGAGGAATTTATATGATTCACCAATGTTGAAAAGTATTATTAAGATTTTTGAAAATCCAAGAATATTTGGTTATGAATTATTATATGATTCCGTTCGTATTATGACAACAATCCTTAATACTGAACCAACAGCATATTCAATTTTGAAAGAATCAGGGATTATTGATACATTTTTTGATAATTTTGAATCACTACTATTACCTGACAATAATTTACTATTAGAATTACCTGATGCGATCAATGCTCTCTCTTTGAACAATGGGGGATTGCTTAAAGTTAAAGAAAGTGAAATCATTAAGAAACTTTTTTCTATTTTTAAAGATCCTAAAATTTGTAAACAACTTGTTATTATTGAAAATGTCATGAGTTTTGGACATGCAATTGATGAACTTGCTAGACATCACCCTGAATTAAAGGGTTATATTAATGAAGAGATATTGAATCTAATAAATACAATTCCATCTACTGTTCAATTTAATGCCGTTGATTTCTATCAATCTGCTAATGGATCCTTATATCATAGTACAGATGAAGAAAATATTCATACTGAACCGAATTCAAAAATTTTAGAAAGGTGGGAAACTTCACGTGATGCTAGTATTATCCAGTGTTCATTAATTTTTTTAGCATCGATTTTTGAAAATTCTAAAGATTGGAGAAGGTTATTTGGTCAAATTAACATGAAAAATTTATTCCAATTCATCACTTTAAAAAATGCACCATTCGATTATTCACTGTCAAAAACAATTATTCATTTCAGAAATATTGTCAAATGGATTGATCAAACTACGCGTTCTTATTGCTTACCCTTTTTAAAGGATTGTATAAAACATACTTTGGACGAGCTGCATGACTTCATTTATTATCCAAATGATAATGAATCTTTTTTTTCCCAATTTTCCAATTTGGATGAACAATCTAGAGTAACTGCACAAAACACTATATCTAATTTAGGTATTATGAACTGTTTATTGTTTGTTTTATCGGACTTTTATTCAAAATTACATAAATACCAAGCGAGTAAAATATCTGATATTACTGAAGCATTTGGTAGTGATTCTGGTTTGGAGTTAATTGAAGAGTTATGTTTATTGTATAGAAGATTAGCACTGGAAGAAGTTTTGTTACATGTAAATACACCACCAAAGGTTGCGGAAAATGCGTTTACCTTGGTTCAATCCATTTCGCCAAAACAAGAAGAAATAGGTATTCCACAGACTGATGAATGTGATTGGAATGGTAATAGTGCCAAGTTTAAAAACATATCAATCTTATATTTTAATTTTTCAAGGTCCAAATTTTGGTTAAGGAATGTTTTTAATAGTTTCTGTTCAATTAACTATGGTAGAAGAGTTGAAAATAAAACATTAGTTGGTATTGGTGCACGCATGGCCGTTGGTATTATCACAAAATATACCAATACTATGGTTTCACAGATTTTTAATATCAATACAGAACATGACCAAATCAGATGTGGTTATTTATTTTGTATTTTAAACCAACTTTATCTAAACCAATTTAGTTCTTTCGGTTCATCAGCACCTGTTAATCCAACTATGAGTATATGTTTGTTGCAAAATAAACAATTCCCAATGATAAAAGATTTAGCTATTGACATGTTCAAATTGTTGAGCACATTAGATCATGAAAAGGTTGAAGAAGCTGAAATTACCTCTTACGTTTCGATTAATTTAGAAAGTTTAGTTTTAGCTGTTTTACAACAAATTTTTAACATTTACACGGACATTGGTGCAGTTAATATTATTGGTAGTATTACCAATGGTGATAAACTGTACTCGTACCTTGGTAAACAAACATCCATTTATTGTCATGAGGTATTATTATCTATTAGAGTACAAGCAGCAATAGCTGATTATGCTTTAATTTATCAGCTCATTTTCACTGAAGAGATGGATTTATTAAATAATTTTCCATTTAAAGTGCCACAGTCGTTAATAGATGGTGTAATCGCTTTAAGCGAAGTTGCATTCACAAATTTTAAATCTCAACACATGAAATTCAAAGGCAAGTTATATCCGATTAGTGCTGAAATAACAAGTCCTTCTGATTATAATGTTAAGTTTTTGATGAACTTGGGTCTTTCAGAAGAAGATGCTAAAGAAATTTTAATATTTTTCAATAATGATGTCGAAGAATTGTTATGTGACTCTTTAGATGCTCTTAGGGAAAATTTTGATGGAAAAGATATTGATTGGGAACGCGTACTTGAAGCAAAGTATTCACCCCCCGTTATTGAACCAGTTCATTTGAATTTTTCAACAAAGTATGATATGGAAACAGTTGATGATCTTTACTTCAACATTAGTACACACGAGCAATCATTTGTTTCTTATTGGATTAGCATTGCACAAACCTACCCTGATTCAATTTCAAATGTTTCAAGTTTGGTAGTTGCTATTTTTGGTAAATCATCTTCAAATTCAATGAGAGATGTTTTCAATATTTTTATTGGAATGATCGATCAAATGGATTTTAAAAGTGACGATGAAGAAACTAATAAAATAATGTCTTCAACTTTGGCATTAGTTGGTTTAGTTTTAAATAACGTATCTTATTCTTCATATTTTGATGTTATTGAAAATATTGCAACAACTTTGGCAAAGAATGTCACAAGACATAGTATCAATAAATCATGGTTCCCAAGTTTATTACTTGTTTTTACGAAAATCTACTCTGAAACTAAAATTCCTTTTAGTCCATCTGGACCTGCATTATTATCTGGGAAAAGGTTGCCTACTTTCTCTGCTACCCCTCCTAATATTTCATGTTTAAACCCGGAAATTGAAAAGGCTTTATTGGGGCTAATCTTGAACATGGATACCATTATTTCTGAAAAGCAATTTACTGAAGTCTGCAATATATTATTGTTGCTTTGTAATACTGCTGAAACTGTTGATCAGCTAGCAAATTCAAATATCTTAAATGCTTTAGTTATTTACATTAAACAGAATAAATGTTCGGAACAAATACATTCTCATGTTGTTAATGTTATCAGAAGATCTGTCGAATTTGATAAAATTATTAAAGATTACTTTGAAACAGAAATCAGCATGTCGTTATACACCAAGTCAGGTTCAAAGAAAACAAAATTCAAAGAGTTGACTGCGTTCTTGAAAGAAAACTATGCATTAGTTTTACGTCATACGAATTTATTTGTTGAAGTTGTTAGTGAAAGTTGTATTCTGAAGCCAATGAATAGAAGCTACGACTCTCCTTTAATTGGAAAATTAACAGATGAAGATAGAGAAATATTAGAGAAGCATGGTATCGACTTAAAAAAGAAAAGCCACTTTTCTTCAACCAATAGTTCTAAAATAATGCAATTCCTTCTTTCTGAACTAATGGATATTAGTAGAAAAGATATGATGATGAATGTTAACGAGAAAAATGAAAAAAGGTCAAAAAATGATTCATTAACCGAAAAGACTCGGGAAATAATTAAAAATAACAGGAGTTTGGAATACGCAGTCTTTTTACTTGAAACTATTGGGGAGCTAATGTTTAGTTATACCTCTTGTAAAACGGAATTTTTAACTTTTTCTAAGAAGGTTAAAGAAACGTCAGATAAGAAAGCACGCTCAACTGCTTTAAATATGTTAGTTCATAAGTTTATTACTGTTAATCCTTTTGAAAAAGAAGAAAATGAAATACATAATATTCATGAATTATTGAGTTCACTTGGTTGCATATGCGTTCTTGGTTTAACTACCACTGTTCCTAAACAGGGCGCTTCACACATTGACAGCAAAACCATGGATGATGATATTTTGTTTGCAAGAAAGTTTACTGCTGATGTATTAATTAAGATATTGAAGGATGTCGAATCATCTAATAAAAACTCAATCATTAAGTATGGCAGAATTGTTGATATTGTTAATTTGATAAGAAAACTTTGTGGTGAATCGATTGGTAATATTATTGGTTATTGTGTAGACGGCGAAGCAAATAAAAACGATAGATATTATTTCGCCAAGGAATTGTTGGATAAGAAATTTGGCGTGCTTGCAACTGGTATTCTTGCTCGGTTAGATATGAATTTCCCTTACACGGAACAAGTGTCTGATCCTATCTTAAAATTATTATCTCTGCTTGGTGAAATCAAGGTTCAATATCAAAACGAGTTCAAGGCTGACCAACAAACAGCTGATGCAGATGAAGAAGTCTATGAAGATGACTTAGAAGAGAGAGAAGATGCTCCTGATCTTCTAAGAAATTCAACATTAGGTATGTACGATCTTGATGATATTGAAGATGAGGATGATGATGACTTCGATGATGATTTTGATGATCAATTTTTGGTCGATGATGGCATTGAAATTATTTTGTCTGATAATGATGATGGATCTGATGTTGAAGTGATTGATGAACTCAACGGTGATGATCTTGATGATGATGGTGATAATGAAGTCGATGACGAAGCTGACGAAGATGAAAATATTAATGAGGATGAAGACATGTTGATGGATGTTGATGACGATGTAAATCTGTCCGATATCAGACATGAAATGCGTAATAACGAAATTGATTTTGTTTATGAATCTGATTATGATGACGAGCATGATGACGTGGATGATGACTTAATTTATGAACATGGTTTTAATGACGAAGACAGTGATGGTAGTCCAAATTCTGAAGGTTTATATTCAGGTGAAGATCTGAGTGATGGTGAAAGTGATGATGATGTTATTGAATTAGATATTGATGAAATGGACGTTGAAGATGATAGTGGAAGTGACAGTGATGATTCTCTCATTCTTCAAGAGTGGATAGAAGAATTTGAAAATGAAGAACGCCAAAGTCCTCCTAGAAGTAGAAGAGGATCGTCTATTCGCCTTTATGGATCTAATAATAATGACCATGTGTTCCCATCAAGGATTTTATTTCCTCAATTGGGTTCCAATATTCCATTTCCAAGTGAATCTAATAATGGGCATAATGCAACTTCTTTTGTGGAATTTACTCAATCATTGTTAGATAGAAGAAATAATCAATTGCAAGGTTTACTAGATATAAGAAATGTTTTTGAACCACTAATGTTTCCCAAGAAAGGATTTTCTAATTATTCTACCTTAAAATCAACTGTTCAACGATGGAAAGAGGTTTCGCAGTTGTATCCTGACAAAATTGGTCTATCTCGTGTTATTCCAGCTATTATTAATAGTATATACGCAAGAAGTGAAATTATTGAATCTGAACATAAACGAATTTCAGAAGAAAAGCTTAGAAAGATAAGAGAAAAACGTGAAAAAGAATTAAAAAAGAAGAAGGAATTAGAAGAAGCACATTTAAGAGAAATAGAAGCTGAAAATCAAAGTTTGTTAGCAAATGAAGATTCTGCTGATGAACCAAGAGAGCCTATTTTAGTTGAGATTGGTGGTTCAGATGTTGATATTAGTGGAACTGGCATTGATCCTGAGTTTCTTTTGGCACTACCGGATGATATGAGACAAGAAGTTTATGACCAACACGTTACTCAAGCAAGGTTTGAAGAAAGAGGAAGGCAAGCTTCAAATTTCATTAGAAATCTGAGTTTGGGATCAAACGGCTTACGTATTAATATAGTAGGTAATTCTGGTAATAGAGATAATGCAGATGGCGGTGATGAAGATGATACTTTATCACATGAGATGGATTTTGATGAAGTTAATTATTACGATGAAGATGACAACGATAATAACAACTTTCATAACTTTGGTGATGAACAAGATGGCGATGATGACGATCAAGACGATGATGATGATGATGATGATGATGATGATGATGATGATGATGATGATGATAATAATAATAGCAGCAGCAATAGTGGTGATGTTGTTGTCTTTGGTTCACACGCACCGGTTCAAATGCAGAGAAGTCAGAATTCAAATAACACACTGACTGTTGGAAATCATTCTGAAACATCATTAAATAAAAAATCATCCAAAATCTATTTTACAGCATTCATTGATAAACCCAATGTTGCAGGCTTAGCAAAATTATTATTTGTTCCACAAGTTTACTATAAAAGAGAGCTGTTCTTCAAAACAGTTGCATTTTTGTGTCTAAGCAAACATACAAGATCGGAAGTTATTGCAATAGTTTTATACATTTTGAAAGAAGGCATTAAAGATCAAAATTCATTATCAGCTGTTTATACCCAAATTTGTATTAGGGCAAACAAAGATTTTAATAATGAAAAGCACTCAGATATTAGTAATAGTTTTGTTTGTCCAGCAAATTGTACAATTATTTCATTAGCCACCCAATGTATTGATGTCATCCAATATTTACTTGAAAATGAAGGCAGCATGCGTTTCCATTTTTTAACTGATCAAGAAAGCTTGTCATTCATTAACAAAGCATCCAAAAAAAATAAACTAAAGGATAATAATAATAATTTCCCAATCAATAGTTTATTAAATTTATTAGAAAATAGGATCATTAAAGAAGACACTAATTTAATGGATATTTTATCACGATCTATTCAGATTGCAACAAGACCATTGCCAACAATGAAAACTAAACTTGATGAACTTGATAAAAAAGAATCAGAACAATATAAGAAAGTGCCACAATTACCAAATATCCCTGATAGAAGTTTGAAACAAATTATTAATATTTTAGTTGCAGATGAATGTGCTAATAAAGTTTTTCAACAAACAATTATTTCGATCCAAAATTTATCAGCTTTAGAAAATGCAAAAATTGTTTTTCCTAAAGAATTATCAAAAAGAGCAACATATTTAAGTTCTAAGATTGTCAGAGAGTTAAGAGAACTTGTCAATGATCTATGTAAAGATAAAAAAGATATTGATAATTTACCATCCTTGAGCCAATTTTCATCAGCGGCGTCTGATCAAGCAAAATTATTAAGAATTTTAACAGCCCTAGATTATTTATATCAATCAAAAGATAATGAGGTTAATGGTGTTGAGGAATTGAAGTTGTTGTATAAAAATAGTGCATTGGGTCCATTATGGGGTGCTTTGAGTGATTGTTTGAAATTGTTAAGCGAAGATGAAAATATGAATTACATTGCGTTTATTTTATCACCATTAATTGAAGCATTAATGGTTGTTTGTAAACATAGTAAAGTTCAAAGAATGAATGCATTAGATGTTTTGAAATATGAAGATAAAAAGGAATTAGATTTTGCAAAAGAACCAGTTGAAAGTCTATTTTTTACATTTACACAAGAACATAAAAAGATTTTGAATCATATGATCAGAAATAATCCTAAATTAATGAGTGGGCCATTCCAAGTTTTAATCAGGAATCCAAAAGTTTTAGAATTTGATAATAAAAGAGTTTATTTTGATCAAAAATTACATGATAAACAAAATCTTGAAACGAGAGAAAAGCTACCAATCAAGATAAGAAGATCACAAGTATTTTTAGATTCTTATAGAAACATTTTCTTCAAACCTAGTGAAAAGGTTAAGAAGAGTATACTTGATATCCATTTTAACGGCGAAGAAGGTGTTGATGCAGGTGGTGTTACAAGAGAATGGTATCAAGTTTTATCAAGACAAATATTTGATCCTAATTATGCATTATTTATACCAGTTGCATCAGATAAAACAACATTCCATCCAAATCGTACATCATGGGTTAATCCGGAACATTTGTCATTTTTCAAATTTGTTGGTATGATTATTGGTAAAGCAGTTTATGATGGATATGTTTTAGATTGTCATTTTAGTAGAGCAGTTTTCAAAAGTATTTTAAGTAAAACAGTTTCATTGAAAGATATGGAATCATTAGATTTGGACTATTATAAATCATTAATGTGGATGTTAGAAAATGATATAACAGATATAATTGTTGAAACATTTTCAGTTGAAACTGATGATTATGGAGAACACAAAATTATTGATTTAGTTCCAAATGGTAGAGAAATTGCTGTTACAGAAGAAAATAAACAAGAATATGTTAAATTAATTGTTGAATATAGATTAATTACATCAGTTAAAGAACAAATGGATAATTTCCTTGAAGGATTTTATTCAATGATTCCAAAAGAATTAGTTTTAATATTTGATGAACAAGAATTGGAATTGTTAGTTTCAGGATTACCAGACATTGATGTTGAAGATTGGAAGAATAATTCGATTTACGAAAATTATTCACCATCATCACAACAGGTTCAATGGTTTTGGAGAGCTGTTAAGTCATTTGATGCAGAAGAAAGAGCAAAACTATTACAATTTGTTACAGGTACGAGTAAAGTTCCACTTAATGGATTTAAAGAATTATCGGGTATGAATGGGGTTTCGAAATTTAGTATTCATAGAGTTTATAATTCAACTGATAGATTACCGACAGCACATACATGTTTTAATCAAATTGATTTACCAGAATATGAAAGTTATAGTAAATTAAGAAATGCATTGTTGTTAGCTATTAGAGAAGGACATGAAGGTTTTGGATTCGCATAATGATAATGATGTTGAAGATGATGATGAGATTAATTTGTTTATAGTTTTATTTTATATGAATATTTAGTAAATTAAGAGAATTTTAAGTTTCTTTGGTTTTTTTAAATGTAAGGGAAGATGTTTGATGTGAATAGAGAGAAGAGCGGCATGAATCTCTTTTTTTCATTTTTCATGTTTTTTTCTCTAAATTTGATCTGTTTTATTGATATCAAGAGTAACAGTTTGAAAGAATAAAACATAATCATTTTATCCAATGACTAAACGAGCAAGAGAAGAATATGATGAAGAGGACGAAATATTATCAACGATGAAAATTCATCCATTATTACAAGGAGAAACAAAAATGGAGGATATAATGAATCCAATAAGTAAACAAGATTGGAGGAAAGCAAATAAAGAGTTAATTAATCCATATATAAATCAAGAAGATTTTCAATATATAAGTCAACCAAAGCGACAATTACGAACAAATATTAGTAATAAAACGATATTAGAAAAAAGTAAAGATTTTAAAAATAATATAATTAAAGATATTAAAGATAATGAAAGAATCCAAATGTTAAAAGAATCCAATTTAATACCGAATTTAAAATTAGGTGAAGATAAATATGAAAAATATATAATCGATAATATACCACCATATGTTGAATGGTGGGATGAACGATATTTAAATCATGATGATGTTAAAAGGGGAGATTATAGTAATAAATTGTATATGAAAGAAGATCAAGATTTAATTACATCATATGTTGAACATCCTGTACCTATTGAAGCGCCATGGAGGAAATTATTGGTTGTTGAAAAGCCTTTATATTTGACTAAAGCAGAACGTCGTAAGATGAGAAAGAATAAAAGAATGATTGAAATGAAAGATAAACAAGATAAGATTAAATTAGGATTAGAGGATGTACCTAAGAATAAAGTTAAGCTAAAGAATTTAGTTAATGTTCTGACTAATGAAAGTGTTATTAATCCTACAGAGGTTGAAGAACGTGTGAGGGGTGAAATTGAAGAAAGGAGATTAGAACATGAGAGGACGAATTTGGAGAGGAAATTGAATAAAGATGATAAGCATGCCAAGATTGAAAATAAAAATAGAATTGATGTTTTAAAGGGTATATACTGTTTTGTTTTCAAGATTAAGAGATTAACACATGGGAAACATATTTTTAAAGTTGATATGAATGCTAAACAATTAGAATTATTAGGAGTTTGTTGCATTATTAAAGATGGAGAAAGTTTGATTATAGTTGAAGGTGGGTTCAAGAATGTTGAAAAATATAGGAAATTACTAATGAATCGAATTAATTGGAATGAAGGAGACAGTGGGAATGGTGATAATGGATGTGAACTGGTGTGGAATGGAGAATTGAGTGAATTTAGATTTCAAAAATGGACAATGTATAATTTTGATGATGAAATTAAAGTACTTGAATTTTTAAAGAAATTTAAAGTTGATAATTACTTGTAAACTTTGATAGTGTGTGTATATACATGAATTATTTATTATATATTTCTTATAAATTTGTTTTACTTATAAATATAAATAAGGTTTACATATTAAGTATTAATTAGTTTAATCTTGGATTTTAGCCATGATATCAGAATCTCTTAAAAGAAGATATTCTTCCTTTTCAATAGTGATTGGAGTACCACCGTGTTGAGGAATCATGACTTTGTCACCATTAGCAACAGAAGGTTTAATTAATTCGCCATTTGAAGAAGTGAAACCAGGACCAACGGCAATGACGGTTGCAATGTTGTTCTTTGGTTGGTTGTTCTTTTCAGGAATGTAAATACCCGTAGCGGTTTGTTGTGGAACTTTAATTCTTTGAACAAGAACTCTGTCAAGAGTTGGAATGATTGATTTAGCAGATTTAATAAGAGACATTATGTGATTGATAAAGAGAGATTTATGAGGTGAAGAATAGGAAAATGGAATAATACTTGATGCAACATTGAAATACTGGAGTATGAAATTTAAATTTATATAATAAATTGAGATAATTGGTAATTAAGAAAAATCCAGTTTTCACACCGTGACATTTTTCGAGAAGTTTCTATCATTGCATCTTCGAATCCTACCGGACACTCCTCTTTCCTTTTTGATGTATACATACAAACCATATAAACTAAAATGGGTGCAGCATATAATATTTTGGGCAAGATGGTCCCACCACACTTCCTCGCTATCGGTACCATTGGTGCGGTAGTTGGAGGTGTTACCGCAAGTTCCTACTTGGGCAAGACCGAAGAAACAGCAGCACCAGCAGCACCAGCGGCAGAAGCCGGTGAACTTGATGTTGAAAAGGCAATTAACGACTTCCTTGCTTCCAACGACAAAAAGGAAGCATGAATTAATGTATGATCTACAACTAGTTCTTTACCTGTTTATTTATTTATTTATTTATTTATTTATTGATGTGTAACCCCTTCAATCTCTTACACCAAACGCAAAACGCAAATCTGTAGACTGTACTCATTGGCCCGCGCATGGGAAGCGATGTGTAGTTTATTGTTCAATATCCATACTCTGTATCAGCATCCACCTTGCAACATCCGTTCTAACACACTAGCCCCCTCCCACCCCCCTCCATGCTCATTCTAATTGTTGCCGACCTCTTCACTCCGGACCGCACGCCCTGTCTGCCTCCCAAGTTCCAGCAACTGCTCTCTGTCCCCGGTCGTGTCGACAAAGTGCTCTGTCTGGGCGCCCTTGACCCGCACGCCGCCCCCTCCACCACCGCCTTTCTCCGTTCCCTCCCCCCAGACCCGCACCGCGATTTCTTGCACATCGAGGGCGATTCCGTCGTTTTCCCCCTCGCGGCCGGCACAAACACCGCAGATGCTTCTCTCCCCACTAACAGCTGCACCACTTCGCCCTCCGCCTCCTCGAGTCCGGCCTCGCTCCGTGTGGGCGCCCTCCATGGACCGACACAGTGTGTCCCCTTTGCCGACCCACTGGCCCTTCTTTCCCACGCCCGCATGATGGACGCCGACGTTCTTTTGTGGGCAGGAACCCATCGTGCGGAAGCTTACACGCTGGACGGTCGGTTTTTTGTCAATCCTGGAACTGCTACAGGGGCCTACTCCACCCATTCTTCAGACGAATGTTGTCCATCTTTCTGTCTCCTGGAAACTGGTCCTGATGATGGACGCGCTTCGTGCACACTCTATGTTTACACATTGGTGGATGGCGAAGTTAAGATTGATAGATTGCAATACGTCAAGGACTAAGAAAGACAAAAAACCCTCTCCTCACGTTCAACCCTCACTCCCTTTGTTTCTTGTTTGGTTTGTTTATTATTGTTATAAAAGGAACTTGGTTTCCTCATCTATGTTTTTTTGAATTTTCTCTATTTTTCGTGTGTTTTTTTTTTTTCTTCTTTCCCTTCATCACTGCTAATTGTGTGTAGTTACACGCTATTAACCTGTATATTAGATCTACATGATGACTAGAGTGCATTTGGCTCGAGACGCAGGGTGTGACGTTTTGTCTAATCCCACCGCGTTGATGTGGAAAAAACCACGCTACCTTTATAAATAACTCTGATTGATCTATTAACTTAAAAAAAACTAATTGTAAAAACTTCTCCATAGCGTAACAGGATTGAAAATACTGTTAGCTGCTAGCCTCAATATCTCAGGACTTGACGTCTGCTGTAAATTTCTACTTGATTAACTACTTTCTTATGGGGCCCGACGCGAGGCTTTGGTATTCCCACTATGTATTGCTCAGCTTCTCTACATATTATGTATAATAATGTATTGTGAAAAAAACAACAAATAACGGAATCAAGAGAAAAATAGCAAATGCTACCATTAATCTATTTCACTTAATATTGTCATTGGTTATGGTCCCGTCATGTGAGTTTCTTTCCATCTTGGAGGAATCGGGAAAATTGTTTAAATTGTTTGCATTTCTGGAGTTTGATACTTCCCTTTCTAAGTTATCGATTTTATTAATTAATTTCATAAATAAAGAGTTATCCACTGCAATAAGTGATGTGTCTTTTAACATTCTTGAACTGTCATAATCAGCATCTAATTGTTGTTCTTAACCAAGTTTATGCCCCATAATATTATCAATGTTGTTGTTAAATGACATTTTACTTGTAAGTATTCGATTGTATAGTTATATTATTAATATAAACTGTTCCCATATAAGAGGTTTACAAAGATTTCTTTATATATTTGTGACAGGAAGAAAAATACAATTATACGAAATACTGGCCTCTATAGTGCAGAATGGAGCATGTAAAAATCTGATAGATTCCCGTTGAATATCTATCTATGTTGATGAGTTTCCACTTATCAAACATTCTTAATAATTACTATATAGTTTTTTTCAAGATTAGACTTAATATACAATCTTTGATACACCTATATACGCGGTCTCATATATTTACTTGAATTTAACTATATTAAACTTGCCTTTAAATCATCTTCAATTTTAGAATATTGAAATAAACTTGGTAATAATTCTTCAACCACTAATTCTTTTTTCATATAATATGCGTCTTCTCCATCTTGATAGTAACTTTTTTCAATACTTAAAACAGTGAATTTTAATGTATCCCTATATAAATGTAATGCACCTCTATTACTTTCTCTAACATGTAATGAAACGTATTCTGCTTTAAAATTCTCACATAAAATGAATAAACATTGTCTCATTAATTTATCTGCAATACCCATTTTTCTATAACTTCTCATAACTGATAATGATGTTATATGCCCGTGTGGTGTTTTATCCTCATCATCATCATCTGCCATTTTACCTAATACATAACCAACAACTTTCTCTCCTTTCCCAACATATTGTACATCTCCTTTAACATTTTCATCTCCTTCATTTGTACTAATTGCAACAAATGATGATTCTGGCCATGATAATAAATGATATAAATAATATTTCATTGAATAATTTTCGGGTAAATTATGTAAATTTGCATTTTGCATTGATTGCAAATCATTGATAGTAGCTTGTCTAATGGTAATTGGCATGATTGATTCGTAACAGTGTCTAGAATAACTAAAAATCGTACCCTCTTTGAAAATTAAAAGTTACATTTCCATTTTTCATCCTCAAATGTTTTAATTCATGTTCGCTAGAATATAAACATGAAAAAAAATCAACATTATCAAATATAGTGTATAATTAATTCAACAGATTCCAATACATTATTTCTTACATTTATCCATATCCATCCCCTTTATGTCTAGATCAATTTTACAAGGTACAGGTTACAATCCATCGTTAGGTCCTCAATCCACTGATCCGAAGGATCAACAATTACAATCAATACCTTCATCACCATCTCCATTACCATCTCCAGGTACAATTAAAAAGCAAATTAATATAACTAATTTGATTTATGAAAAAAATTTATATCGTACAAAACATGAAATTTCAATATCTTCAATTGCTTATTTATTTATGCAAATAATTCAATTAAATTTGAAAAATTCAAAAAGTTTATTAAATGTTGAAAGAAAATTAAATAATTTAGGTTATTCAATTGGTTTAAAATATTTAGAATTAACAAAATTACGTGAAAATTTTGAAAATAATATATCTTCTTCAATTCCAAAATCTAATATTTCAATAAGACATACCAAAATTTTGAAAATTCTAAATTTTATAATTTCAAAAATTTGGTTGAATTTATTCGATAAATTGGCTGATTCATTGGAAAAATCTTCCGAATTTGATAATCAATATATGATCATTGATAATGATCCAATATTAACTAAATTCATAT
This sequence comes from Pichia paraexigua, assembly GCA_030573095.1. Classification (NCBI taxonomy): domain Eukaryota; kingdom Fungi; phylum Ascomycota; class Pichiomycetes; order Pichiales; family Pichiaceae; genus Pichia; species Pichia paraexigua. The sequence continues at coordinate 7,371 of JAJMCR010000089.1, read as the reverse complement.
CAACGCCAAATGATTATAAATCTTTAAATTGTGAGGCTTTAATTGCCGGTTTAATTGAAGGTATTCTAGATTCTGCATATTTTAATTGTGAAGTTTCAGCTCATAATGTTCCACAAGATGGATTTCTCAACAGAACTGTTTATTTGATCAAATTTGAAAACTCTGTTATGTTAAGAGATTCAATGATAGAAGATTAATTCAAAACTAAAATATATTTTTAAAAAGTTGCCCTTTTTTTGTTGAATTTTTGCAAAACATCATTACATCTTTAGTTCTACCGTTCTTTTTTTTGCCATAATCTTTAAACACTCTACTTTTTTTTATTCGCATCTTATTATCAATGGTTTCAATATATAATATAGGAGAGTCAACATTAGAGACATTACCTGGTACCTTAACACCTCCCAGTGCTAAATATTCACCATTTAAAAAATTAACAGATGATTGTATATCAGTTACTTCAACTCCTAAATCAAGTGTTAGTAATATTAGTGTTATTGATTTAGAATCAGTTAAAGGATTTAATTTAGAATTGATAAAAATGAAAAATCTAAATTTTAATAAAGATAAGAAATTGAATTTATTATCAAATAATAAAAAGAGGGTAAATTTTAAAGATGATCCAAAAATTGAGAAAAAATCAAGTTTAGGCTTAAATAAAAAGGATCATTATAAATTTATTAAAAATCGTCAAAAAATGTATAAATTTTATAAATTCATTAAATTTAAAAAATTTAAATATGTTGACAATTTATGGAATTTAAATTCAAAATTTAAAAGAACGTGGAATAAGCGAAAAAATATTGGTGATTTAATCTAATTACTAAATATACACTTTCTTTCTTTTTGTGTAAATCTTATTTAATTTTGTGTAGTGAATTAATAATAATTCACCATATCAATTAAAAAAAATTAGTTGACAAACAACAAGAAATCACCATTGGAAATTATCATCATTCGTACGTCTATAATTTTTGTTATATCATTGCTAAATTAAGTAAAACATATAAACATCAATATTTACTAAAGTAAACGATTTTGCGTAATTATTTAATTAGGTTTCAATAATTTAATAATTTTTTAAAAATTATTGATGAAACTACATATTTGAAAAAATGTTACCACAATTTGAATTAAGAAAGCCAGTTATTCACGTGATATTGTGAGCACAAATTACTCCATAAACTTTTTTTTTTTAAAAATTGGAGGGATGGCCGAGTGGTCTAAGGCGGCAGACTTAAGATCTGTTGGGCGTATGTCCGCGCGAGTTCGAACCTCGCTTCCTTCATTTCTTTTTAATTTTTATTATAAACTTGTTGGAATTTTTTGATATTTTTTTTTCGAAGAAGGCAAATTTTCAGAGTCTTCATTTTTGAAGATTCTCTTTCGGCCTTTTAGATTTTGTTACCTATCACAAATCAACCGCCAAGTTTTTTTTTCCCCTCTTTACTACTATAAATACACCAAGTACTTTCAATGGGGTCAACATTTCATTATCAGTATTCTACAGAAACTCCTAGTCCCAGTAAAAGTAGATTTTCCGTGCCTAAACGGATGGCAATGAATAAAAGGAAATTTCATGATGATAGTGCTATTAATAATATGAGTAACTTAACAAACAACTATTCTAATTATAACATTAAACATAGAATTATTAAAAGACAAAGAAATCCAAATGAAATATTTGGACAAAAATTATCACTTAATAGAATAATTGAAACTTTAAGTAAAGAAAAATTACAAGATTTAATTAACAATCTAATTATTGAAAATCCGGAATTAACAAATAAATTAATTAATGCATCACCAATAATAACACCAGAAGATTCAATAGATGAATTAAAAAGGAAAATGAATTTAATTTTATCAAGTTTACCATATAAAGTTGAGTCTAGCTCTGATTATGCATTTCTAAGAGTTAAACCATTAGTTAATGAATTTTTCCAATCCTTATCAGATTATTCATTAAATTTTTTACCACCCATTGAAAATGATTTAATTATACCACTTACATTTTTAAAGAAAATATTATTAGAAGTTTTACACAAGTTACCACAGTTTAATGCAGTTGAATTTAGATATTTCTATAATTTGACAGTTGAAAAATTCAATTTAATTTTTAATAATTTAATCATTCAATTTTTGAATGAAAAGAAACAAAATTTGTTATTAATAATTAATGAAGATTGGATAAATGATTTTAGAAAAATTAATGAATTAAATAATAATAATTTTATTAAGATTCAAAGTTTATTACAAATTGAAATTGATAGCTATTATCAATCTGGTTCATTAATTAAATCAAGTGAGCACAATGATATAAATACTGATATGAATAATAATTTAACTAACAATTCAAATAATGATAATAAATTAGCAGGCTTAGATCATTTATTAAATTTTGCATATCAAAATAATCCATTGTCAACAACTAATAATATTTAATTATAGGCATAATAATTTGTTCTAGTTTCTTAGAATTTTAATTTTTGTAATAGTTTGCATTAGTATGTTTAAAGATACACTACATACACTGGTTTTTTCCCCCTTTATTTACATGGCTTTTTATTTGTTTTGTTTGTTCTTCCATCCAGCTTTAGATCCTTTATATTTTTATTATTATCGTTTTGCATTGCTTATAGTTTTCTTTTATTTTCTTTTTTTAGATACTTCTTTATTGTGTAAAAAAACAATAACTACAACTACAATTATATCTCAGTATTAGTTAGAATAGCTAATTTTCTTCCTTTTATAATAATGGTCGATAGATAATGTTTTATTCATTCATATAAAAATTTTAAATTTATTTACAAGATACTAAAGACAAACAACATAAATATCTAATTAAATTTGTAGACCTAATTTTTGTAGTTCTTCAATTGGTGTAGATTTTAAATATTTTCTAATTAAATTCTTTTTGATATTTTTCTTTGTTTCTGAAGTAATGTTTAATTTTTCAGATATTTGATTAATGATATCTTTCTTTGATTCATTACTCAATAAATCATTTAATAATGTTGTGACTTTTAAATCAAATGATAAAGTTTCTAATTTATTAGATAATGCATTGATTGAAGTTGTGAAAAGTTCTTTATTTGGTTTCTCAACAGTTTCTTCATTCTTGAAAACTGATGTAATATTATATTTTTCTTTAATTTCATTAATACTTTTAAGTTCATCTTCAGATAAATCATCCTTTAATCTTAAACTTTTAATATTATCCAAATCACGATATAAAGAATCATTAATAAGTTTATTAGATAATTCATTCTTTTTGTTTAACAAGTTAAATTTTTCAGTTTCTTCATTACGAACATTAATTCTAGCTTCCTTTTGATAAGTTTCGAATTGTTGACCTTGATTTTTCTTAATTTCTGCAACAGCAAAAAATTTTTTAGAACTCAGAGGTCTTGTCTGTTCAATTCTAACTAAATCCCCTTCCTTACAAATATTACCTTCATCATGAACTAAATAATCTTTCTTCTTAAGGAAATGCTTTTGAACTTTTTTATCAAATTTTTTTTGTAAAATACGGACTTTAATGGTTTTATCCATTTTCCCTTGAGAAATAACAAAGCCTAAGAAATTGAGTCTCGCCATTTTTGTGTAGTATAAAGTTTGCTAGTTTTCAAGATCTTAACATTACAGTTTTGTTCGTCCAACTTCAAAACTTGGAAATTGAAAATGAATATTAATTTTTTAAGCTGGGAAATTGGAAAAATGCGAAAATCAAAAAATAGCAAAAAAATAGCAGTCGGTCGGCGCAACCTTTTTTCCCTATGCAAAAGATTTATTGTTAAAAAAAGCTACATCAAGATATTCATTCCTTGCCAATTCAAAAGAGCATTGGGTAAACAACTATCCGTTATGCTGCAGGTTTGATCAATCTTTATTCGTATACCATTTCGATTTCGGAGCAGGGATGGACGAATTTTTTCTTTTCACTGGTATAAAAACATGTCATTAGCTAATGAAACTATTAAGTCTTTACTATAGGCCGCATCTTTGATCCAGGTTTTATATGTGAATCCATAGTAAACATTTTTTGAGTGTGTATTTTATTTTACTTTTCATTTATGAAGCTCTTAGTTTACATACTAAAAAAGATTTTTTTTACCATTTGCAAGAAAGTCTGTCTTTCGGTTCTAGAGGTTCAAATGTTTTATGCAGATGATAATACTCCAATCAATTATAAGCTTTCAATTCTCAAACCCGCAGTTTTATGGTTAATCAGCAATAATAGTTTTTGTAATAACATCCCTTCGGTCATGTCAGATAGGATTCCACACATCAAAAACTGAAGCTTAAATAGAAAATACAGTAGATTTAGTCCCTTTTAATGTCTTTAAGTCTGTAAATAACTTAGAACGTTATATATTAACTGTAGACTTTCATAACAGTAACCTTTAATGAGACTTAATTTTTTACTGATCGGGCCGTTGAGTACATGGTGCTCAATGTTTATACAAAAACTATTAAACTTTACTTGAGTTTATTTTAGATTCAATACAGGTCATAATAGAGAAAAAAAAGAAAGAAAGTAAAGTTTCGGTAAGTAGATACCCCATTTTGAAGGACACTGTAAAAAAAACTGAAAAGGTAATCGTCTAATCAATGTCGGAAGGCTAAAAAAACATGCGACATGCAATATGCAACATGCAATAGAGAGTTAGTCTGGTTAGGTTTTCGATACCAACTCTCTATCAATTTTTTTCCTAATTAATTGTTTACAAATAGTCCATGGTCTGCTAATGTGGCAGTACCACGTTCGCATTGTCGATGTGACTCAATCGAAAGCATTGGAAGAGCCAATTAATAGTGAAAATAGAACACACAAACTAGTAAACTAAAATATTCGAAAATCTGCGCAAATTTAGGAAAACTCAAAACCCACACAACCGTTGGACATAATTATTGTCGAAATTAAATTGTGAAATATTTTTTGATGCAGATGGCATGCATGCACATACACCTCACGTTTAGATTCAGTGGTTAGGGTAGCACTATTGGAAGCCAAAGGAAATGTTCATATGATTTGTTTACAGTTGTGCTAGGATACTTTGATACATGTTTACTAGAATGGCCAATAAAATGTAAATGGGGTTATATCTTTAGCTACATAGTGCCACACCATGTTTCCAATTTTAAACTTTCTTGATGTTTTTTTACTCTTAATTTACTACAGAATCGTTTTCACGTTTAAGTGTATTTGTCTATATGTTATTTAGATACCCAAATTATTGCTATTCAACTTATACCATGTCAAAATTTAACATAATCTAGTTCGATCATTTAAGTTTTGTTCTAACTTATTAAATATGTGTTTTGTGTTAGCTAAAGGTTTCCAAAAAGTCAGCTTTTGAAAGAAAATTTTGAATTTTGCGTTTGATGATTGTTTCTCTTAAAACCAAATATAAACATATATGGTAATAAATGATTAGTTAAATTGATAGTTGTAAGAGTATTTGGTTGTTCTTAAAAAGGATTATTAGTTTAATTAATCTTGCTCTCTTTTGGAATTGCTATATCTTGTAGATTACAATATTTGGTCTAACTATACATGTTTAGGTTTGAATTTATTGTTAATCGTTAGAATAATACATATGAAACAAGAAAATACACACTTAGTATTAATTAGACTTGCTTTCGTTTTTTTAGACCCTCTTTTGTGAGCATCATTCATGGTTCCTATTGCATTCAAGTAGTTTACCTTAAATGAATGAAAAGCTTATCTGTCATTAATAAATTATTGTACATTCAAAGGGAGATTTTTAACTTCACAATAGATATCCTTAAAGGGTAAATGTTTAGGATATCCAACCGAGTATTGTTTGAGTGTCTAGTTTATAGCATGATATCAAAGCAAATTTTGAAACAACAAAGTCTGGTTTTTACCCCTCTTATATTTTAATTTATTTTAATATTGAACTAATAGGTTACTTTTCAGTTAAAAACTTAATTTTTAGTTTAATTCAATCGTTTTCAAAAAAAACTATTACTATATAAAGCAATTTAGTATTTAAATCGATAAAAACATTTTTTTATAAATGCAGCTTAAAAAGAAAACTTCATATCATAATTATTATTGGTATTGTTATTATCATGGACTATAATTACATATAAGTTTGTTACAAACATTTCTAAATTTACTTTTGTCTTTATTATTTAAAGTAACGCCATAGTTAATTATAATTCGTTTTAAAGATCAAATAGTTGACAATACGACTATCTTCATTATTCAACCTTCCGTTCATCAATTTCTTCATTATTTTTATCAGCATCATTATTAGCATAATGTTTATTCAAAATTGAATCATAAACTGGTATTGAATTTAAATCATTCTTTTTATGAATTTTGGAATGTCTAATCATGTTTGATCTTACTGAAAATTTTTTACCACAATTTGGCCAGTCACATTGAAAAGGTTTTTCACCCGTATGTATGTGCATATGAGTTTTCAAACCTGATGGTCTATTAAACCTTTTATTACATATTTTACAAACTCTATCTTGCTTAATTTGAGTTTTTAATACTGAATCATCACTAATTGAAATTGTATGCCTTCTCTTCGAATAGTCATATGAAGCTGTAGAATTGAGATTTAGATTTGGATTTGGATTTGGATTAATTATTGGTGATGATAATGTGTTATATTCAATGGGACCAACATGTGGTTCCGAAAAATAGTTATTGTCGTAATTTGAAAACTCTGAATTGCTAATGATATTGGAATAATTATAAAAATTATCTTTTGAATATTGGATATTCGGATAACTAAGAATATTATTAAAATTTTGATTTACTGGTGATAATAACGGTACTTGTGGAGTCAATAATTGTGGTTGTTGGTGCTGCTGTTGTTGTTGTTGAATTTGCTGTGTTTGTGGTATTGGGGAAACATAGGATATTGAGGATGATGCTGATGAATTAATTGCATTATTATCACTTTTTCTATTATCGTTTTGATCCTTTTCACTATTATCTAAAGTGTTAATAACTCTATTGTTTAATCGACTTTGATAGTGTGATATATAAAGATTTTGATGCTGATTTTGATGCTGATTTTGATGCTGATTTTGATGCTGATTTTTATGCTGATTTTGATGCTGATTTTGTTCATTCGTGGGTAAACTTGATGTAAATGCATCTCTTGGATAAGTTTGACTTAAAGGTGTAGGATATGGCAAAGGTTGAACAATATGGTAGTATTGTTGTTGTGGTATATGTTGTCCCAATAAAGGTTGTGTTTGTTGTTGTGTTTGTTGTTGTGTTTGTTGTTGTTGTTGCTGTTGCTGTTGCTGTTGCTGTTGCTGTTGTTGTTGCTGTTGTTGTTGTTGTTGTTGTTGTTGTTGTTGTTGTTGTTGTTGTTG
>JAJMCR010000088.1:0-30768 GCA_030573095.1 Pichia paraexigua | reverse complement strand
AGACGGTGTTGCACATTCCCCCCCCCCCCCCCCCCCCTCCGCCAATGGACTCGATCAAAGACACGTTCTCCTTCTTCAACCAGTCGATCGACATCCAAGTGGTCGACTCCATCAACTCAAAGTTCGCCCAGCTGGACACCATCAGCAACCATGCCATCTCCTCCCTCTCCAACAACATCGACCATCTCGATAGACAGCTCGAAAACATCCAGTCCTCATACAAGAGCTTGCAGTCCTCAAACCAAAACAAACTAACCAAAGCGGATTTGAAACACTTGCAAAACCAAATATTCAACATAGCGAGAGACATCACCTCCCTAATCATGCAGATCAACACTTTGAAGCTATCCTACAATGAAAATCTGAAAAAACTGAATGATCTACAAATCTCCTTATCTAATTTATCCACTTCAACACCTTCCAATAATCCGGATTTCATTAAACTGAAACTCTACAACTCAACCGCTCTAAATTTCACCAACGACCAAATAATCATATTGAACAAATCCTCTAATACTATAACGCAGTTGAAAATCCATGACTCCTACACTGATTACTTTGTCACCAATTTCATATGGGATAATATATAGTTTGCTTTGCTCTTGCTCTTGCGTCTTTTTTCTTTGCTTTGCTTTTCTTAATGCTTTTATAAAACTATAAACAACTATAAACAAGTAGTACTATCCTCGATTTTAGAAATTCTCAGGATTCTCTCTTAATGATAATTTTGTCCATTTAGGTACAAAATGCACTCCCTTTCTATATCCTCTAGCATGTTTGTTGAAAACCGTATATTTATCCTTAGCTAACATATCCTTTTCCTTTGGGAAATTGAATTTCAAATCACTGATTTTCTTAGCACTCATTTCATTACCGAGCAATCCATTGTACAATGCTTCAATATTCGAATCAACCAATTGCATTCTTTGTCTTTGTCTTCTCTTTTGTGGTGATGATAATCTCCATGGCTTCTTCCATAGAAGTCCACTTAATCTACTAGCACTAGCTCTAAACGCTCCAAACATAATCTAATGTGTATATATATATATATATATATCTATATCTATATCTCTTCAGAGAAAATCAACACCACTTTTCACCATCCTTCATTCTCTCAACATGTTTTTTTTTCGTCAATTTTCTTTTCCATTTCGCTTCTTTGGAAATCTACAAAAATGAAAAATCCTTACATAATATGATACCCCCCTACAGAACCAGAGAATACCAAACACACATCCCTCCCCCTTCAATGTTTCAAACGCCCACCCCTTCCTCCCCCTCCACTCCATCAACAACACAAATAGAACAAATCTTCACTACCCTCATAGAATCTCTAGATGCGGTTCCATCTCCAAACACGCCCATATTACCACAACTAATCAATCAACCACGTATAATCATAAATGGTCAACCATTTGGTACGTGTATAGAATTTCAAAATCTGTGGAATTCTTTACCTTTATCAAATCACCAAATCACAAGTTGTGATATTCATTATGTTCCAAATACAAATAACTCCGGAGATTTCATCATTTTATCACACTTAAAAGTCAGATTTGATGAATCTGGTAAAAATAAACTAGGTAATTCAACTATAATTAATGGTCCTCCACCTGCGAGACCTATTTGGAGTCATTGGTTTGGTGTTTCTTTATCTTGTGTTATAAATTCAAATATTTTAAGCTCTTTAAATAATCAGTCAATTTCCGTCTGGGATTATAGATTTACTGAAAATCCAAATAATTCCGTTTTTAAAGTTTTATAGGTCCCCTCCCCTCCCCCTCTTTCTCTTTAACTTGTTTTTAATATAAATACTCTTACAAAACAACGCTACAACTATATGTATTTTGCATTTCATACAAATTTCTCCCCTTGTTCTTTGCATCATCAGAAATTTATTCTCTCTCTTCCCTATTAGCAAAGTTTACAACATCTTTAGAAAATGAAATAATAAAGCTCTTCAAATCCTTTCATCTCCCCTTGCTCCTTTCTTCTCTTCTGTCACGCGTTTTATTTAAGTTGAGCCCCTCATTCCATCACACTGATATTGGGTTTAATAACTTCTTTTTTTTTGGTTGGAGAATTAGACAATATTGGTGACATGGGTATAAGATTGTCATCATTTAATCTTGTTCGTGGTGGTGGTGGTGGTTTCCTCTTGAATGATAATTCGGAACAATTGTATGATTTATTTTGATAAATCGCATGTGTTCGTGATTCTACTTGTTCTTGTGGTTGTGCATGTGTTTCGATTTTTTCAAATGGATTAACTCTTGTATCCATCTCTATATCATTACATGATGATACTGATGTGGTTGTTGATTTCGAATGAATTATCATCCGTGGATTTAGTTCATCAGAATCTGATGATTTCTTTCTCGTAAAATGTTTCGAATTATATCTCCCTTTAGAAATTGTATGTTCATCCTCTTCCTCCTCCTCCTCATCATCATCATCCTCCTCATCTTCTTCTTCATCTCCACCGCCTGTATTCACATAATTATAGTTATACTCATATGATTCCATTGCTAAAGGGATTTGATTGTTTTCAACTTGATCATTTTTAATTGATCGATTACACCAAATGGGACCAGCCCACAGTAAACATGCTAAAAATGTAAAAATAACCCAAAAAACAGAAATAATCATAAATCTTGATCCATATTTCAAATAAATACCATATTTTGAAAGTTTGTTTTTAATTGCACTTTGAATTTTATGAATTTGTACAACCATTGTTAAAAATGCTGCAAACGAAAGTATTAAATTAGCTGAACTTAAAATGGCGAAAAAATTCTTTATTAAAATAGGTACTGATTCATCATTCATTTTATCACCTCTTAATGAATAATAAACAAATGATGCAAAAAAAATAATTACTTGAATAGTGAAAATAACTGAAAGTAATTCAACATATTGATGTAATACTTTATTTATTGTTTTCAAATCATTTGAATAATTTGCATCACTATAAAAATTATAATTGTTTGCTTCTTGTGAAGTTGTCGTTGATGATGATGTTGTTGTTGTTTGATCACTTAAATCATTCGTATTATATGCATATGCTAAAATAATATCCAATCCAATTTTTGAAAGGCCATTTCTATAATCAAATGCATCATTACGATTTGTTTTATGGCATACTACTGTAATGTTTCGACTACGTAAATATTCATCATCTTTATAATCAACATCATCATATAATTCACCATTGTTATAAAAATCAAAATTTTCACCATCATGATTATTATAACTAATTGAACACCAATTATGTAAGCCCATGGTAATTTTTTCAGGTGTATTTTCAATTTGACCTTCAATATAATTAGCCAGTAATTTAATTTCTGAAGTTGTCATAAAATTTCTATAATCATTAGTACTTTTCTTTAAAGCATCATATAAACCGCTTGCTAGATCAGAATGTTTACAATGTAGCACAGCTAATGGTATACGAGCTGCGTTTTGTGTTAACATGGTTGCACCGAAAATAATCGACAATAAAACACATAATATTCGAAGTGAAAATGTAACTTTGGCTCGTTTATCCAAATTTGTAAATGGCAGTTGTAAATAGTATACAATGTACTTCCATATCATAGTTCAAATGATGTGGATTTATATATAGACATACTATCTCTCAATCCCATCCCTCTTATCTTCCACGATCAAATCAACATGTTTTTTTTTTCATATTAATATACGTGTGTGTGTGTGAGAAGATTGAGAAAAAGAAGAAAAACATTAAATTCAAATCAAGGCAGTGCAAAAATCTAAGTTGTAACATTTTTTGGTAATATGTAATCATGAAATTTTCCATGAATTCATGAAATCTTTCACAAAGTTTGTTAAATAATCCATTTGAAACAATGGCCAAGTTGGAAAAAGATCTTAAAGGATGGGAAATTGTATTTGAAGATACTAAATTGTTAAGAAATAAAAGAGGTTCAAATATTTCAGTACGTCGATTACATGATAATCTTGAAATTAATGAAGGTGATTGTATTTCATTTTCCCTGCGATCAACTACAGAAACGCCAATTGTTGGATTGGGGTTTATCAAAGATATTAAATTTGGAAATGATGCATATTTGGTTATCAAATTCTTATGGTTTGTTAAATATAATGAAAATTTAGATAAGTATTTACCAAAATTGAAAAATAATGAAAATTATACAAATAATGATTTATTTTTAACTCCATTTATGGATTCTGTTAATTTAAATCAAATTATAAATAAACATAATTTAGTTAGTATAAATGAACTTAAATCAATATTTAAAGATTCTACAAATTTAATAAATCAAAATCAAGAATTTTTCATATGTAGAAGATTTACTGATGATTCAACAACTTATTTTACAGATTTGATAGATTGGGGGACAATGTATGAATTATTTAAAGAGAATAAAGATGAGTTTTTTGATACTTTGAAATTATTAACTCTAAAACCAACTTCAAGGAATAATAGTCCAGTTAAAATAAAACAAGTTAAATCGGACTCTAAATTGGAATCTAAATCTAAACCTACATCTGTTGATAATTCACCATTGAAGAACAAAAAAAGGAAAATTGAACAAACGCAGATTCAATTTATCAATTTGAGTGATGATGAAAAGTTAAGTTTTAATAAAGTGTCAAGAAAATTGAAGCTTGAGGGTGATATAGAAAGGAAAATAGAACCGAAAATAGAAACAATAGAAAATACTATAGAATCAAATGATAATTCATCATTAAGTGAATTCAATTCAGAAGGTGACAGTGATGATGGCAGTGATGATGATTCACTTAAAGATTTTATAGTAAATGATGAACTAGACGATTTAGATTATTATGAGAATGACATTAATAATAATAGAAGAAAGAAAATATTATCACCTAGTAAATCGAAAATCAAATTTAAATCATCACCAATCAAGAAAAGGTTAAATCATAGGTTAAAACCTGAATTACCATCTATAGACAAAGATTTAGAAATATTAGTCGGAAATGATTATTCAACTACAAAAATGTTAAATAAGGCAAAGAAAATTTTAGGTACAGGTACAAAATTAAAATCATTACCCTGTAGAGAGGAAGAATTTTACCAAATTTATCATAATTTAGAAAGTTCCATTAATTCACAAAAGGGTAGTTGTATTTATGTTAGTGGTACCCCTGGTGTTGGTAAAACTGCAACAATTAGAGAAGTTATTAAACAATTATCAGCTAAAATGATGATTGAAAGTAATGGAATCAAAAAATTCAATTACTTAGAAATTAATGGATTGAAAATAATTAAACCACAACAATCATATGAAATTTTATGGCAAAAATTATCAGGTAATAAAGCATCCGCATCTACTTCATTAACAAATTTACAACAATATTTTGAAAATGATGAATTATTAAACTATAAATGTAATGATAATGATAAACTACCATTAATTGTTTTACTAGATGAATTAGATCAAATTGTTACTAAAAATCAAGCAGTTATGTATAATTTTTTTAATTGGCCAACATATGAGAATTCTAAATTAATTGTTATTGCAGTTGCAAATACAATGGATTTACCAGAGCGATTATTAACTAATAAAATTTCATCAAGATTGGGACTATCAAGAATTCAATTTACAAGTTATTCATATACACAATTAAGTGAAATTATAAAACATAGATTAGAACAGTTGAGTAAAACCGAAACTCATTTATTAATTGCAAAGGATGCAATTGAATTTGCTTCTAGAAAAGTTGCATCTGTTAGTGGTGATGCAAGAAGATCATTAATGATTTGTATTAGAGCAGTTGAGATTGCCCAAGCTGAATTTTTGAATAAAAATGAAATGGAAAGGAAAGAACTGGATGGTAAATATACTGTTACAATTATGCATATTATGAAAGCTGTGAATGAAGCATCAAGTTCACCTGTTAATGGATATTTGAATTCATTATCATTTTTAAGTAAATTGGTTTTATCCTCAATTTTATTAAGGAAAAAAAGATCAGGTATTGCAGAAATTGAAGTTGGAGAAATTTATGATGAACTAAGTAATCAAATTCAAATTTTATTATTTACTGAGTTGAAAAACAAATTATCACTGGATAATTTACAACTTTTAGATATTATTTTCGGATCTGGTAATCAACGTATGAAAGGATCTTCAATCAATTCAGGTTTATTTATTTTAAAAGATCTTGAAGAGAATGGTATTTTAATGATGCAACCCTTAAAAATTGAACGTAATAGATTAGTACGTTTAAATATAAGTGATGATGAAATTGTTAATAGTTTTAAAAAAGATCCATTAATGAAAGAAATCATAACATTCATATGAAAAAAATTTTTTTTTTTTTAATTAGACATCTTGATATAATAAAATTGGTTCACCCACATCTTTAATTTCATTAATTTTTAATTTCAAATCAAATGCTTTACTAATAACAATTTTAAATATTTTTTGAATATTAATTGATGCCGACGTTGAAGAAAAAATTAATGGAGCATTCATTAATTTTGCATAAACTTTAGCTTGATTTGTAATTTCTTCTTGTTCTTCAATTGGTAGTTCATAAAAAACATCAAATTTTGTACCTATAAGGAAAGGTATAGCAGTTCTATTGAAACCTCTCGATTGTCTATACCAATCTCTGATTGAATTCAGTGTTGATTTTCTAGTTAAATCAAACATATATAAAATAGCAACTGCATCAGTTGCAACTAATGGTAACATGTTTGTAAACTCAGCTTCACCTCCTAAATCCCAAATGGAGAATGTAATTTCTGTATTTTTGATATTAATTGTTCTTTCCATGAAATTGACACCTAGTGTTTGGGTATATATTTCATCAAAACAATTTTCGACATATTTGACCATTAAAGAAGTTTTACCGACTTGTGCATCACCAATAAGTCCGACCTTCAATGTGACCGTATTTTTTTCATGATGGCTATGTGAAGAATCCATAGTAGGCTGAAAAAAAGGATGTTATATGTATAGTAAGATGTGTTATAAAGGGGGAACCTTTGGCAGACTGCAAAAACAAAGACGCAGAAGTAGGTATCGTTGGATCACAAGTAATGAAATCTGACCTGTATCTAAACAATAGATTAGCATTTAAAACCAGCGCTTTTTCTATTTTCCAAATGTAAACAAACAAATTGAAAAATTAAAAAAACATTACAACGCTATCAGTTGTCGCACCATGACACATATTGCGGTTGTGCACAAGACATTATTTTTTATGTGCGGTGCGAGAGGGTCTAGTTAAAGCCTCGACGCGACCCCTAGTAAGAAAACAAAAAGACAGTCACACACGCTTTCCTCTTTCGGCAATACCTCAAATATATTTTTTTCATTTTTCGAACCTTTGCGAATTCTGGTTCCCACTGTGTGTTGGTGAGAGAGGAAGTGTGTGTGATAGACGCTATTACAGGTTTTTTTCACTAATTTTCATCCTTTTTCTCTATATATTAACTGATTTTATTTACTTTCTCCATCACCAGAACTCATCATGGCAATCGGTAAGAACAAGAGATTATCCAAAGGTAAGAAAGGTCTTAAGAAGAGAGTCGTTGACCCATTCACCAAGAAGGAATGGTACGATATTAAAGCTCCAACCACTTTTGAACACAGAGATGCAGGTAAAACTTTAATCAACAAATCAACTGGTTTAAAGAATGCTGTTGATGGTTTAAAGGGTAGAGTTTTTGAATTCAACTTAGCTGATTTACAAGGTTCTGAAGATCATGCATACAAGAAGGTTAAGTTAAGAGTTGATGACGTTCAAGGTAAGAATTTATTAACTAACTTCCACGGTATGGATTTCACTACTGATAAATTAAAGTCACTTGTTAGAAAATGGCAATCCCTTGTTGAAGCAAATGTTACTGTTAAGACTGCTGATGATTACGTTCTTAGAGTTTTCTGTATTGCTTTCACCAAGAGACAACCAAACCAAGTTAAGAAGACTGCTTATGCACAATCTTCTAAATTAAAAGAAGTTAGAAAAACCATGATGGAAATTATGACCAAGGAAGTTACTAACTCAACTTTAGCTGAATTAACTGGTAAATTAATCCCAGAAGCTATTGGTAATGAAATTGAAAAGGCAACCCAAGGTATCCTTCCATTACAAAATGTTCACATTAGAAAGGTTAAATTATTAAAACAACCAAAATTCGATTTAGGTAACTTATTATCTTTACATGGTGAAGCTTCTGTTGATTCTAAGGGTAAGAAAGTTGCTTCCGGTTTCAAAGATGTTATCTTAGAAACTGTTTAAATGTTTTAAAATAAACATCTTTTAAATACTTCTATATCTCCTATATAAATAAAAATCAACATTAATTGTTCCTTATTAATTAAATCTTCATTGTAATACTACAAGACGAATTATCTAAAATAAGTTTCCAGTGGAGCAACTTTGATTATAAAAGTTTCCTCCATATAGCTCAAGTAAATACAGTTAAACTTATTTGTTTTTCTTTCATGAAAGCAAGTAATATTAAAATGTTGTATTTTGATTCTTCAATGGCCAATAACTGATAATTAATACCATATAAACTCTAGCTAAATTGGAAAGTCAACTGTTATTGTATCTAAAAATTACACAATAATTTTAAAAAATTTTTTTCTTAATGGTGTTGTCTTCCGCATGTTTTTGCCTAATGTTTGATATAAAAAATTAATAATATGATTAGAAAATTAAGAGTTATAAAAACGCTATATATTAAATATTTATAGTATTTTATATATTTTTTTTAGGAGAAAAAATTATTATTCAAAAAACAACAAAGTGGGAGGAAAAAAAAAATTAAAATTCACTTCAATTCAATTCCATTCAAATAACTTAATTGTGAAGTTTCTTTTCATAAGAATATAAGTTATGAACACCACCTTCAAATTGAGCAGATGGAGTTCTGAATTCAAATCTAATAATGCCTGCAGCAGTTTGAGATCTTAATTCTTCAACAGATCTAACACCAATATCTTGGCAAGAATGTTGTAAACCATTGTAAATATATGGAATGAATTTGGTGATTGAACCTTTATCTAAAACTGAACCAGCAACACCTTGAGCAACTAAAACTTTGTCACTTTCAGAGAAATATCTTGAAGTTGATGCATTTGCATTGGTGTCTGTCTTTTGCATTGCATCAATTGAACCCATACCTCTATAAGTTTTTAATCTTTTACCATCTCTGTAGAAATAGTCACCTGGAGATTCAGTTGTACCAGCTAACATACCACCCATCATAACACATGATGCACCCAGAGCTAAAGCTTTGGTAACATGACCAATATTTTGAATACCACCATCTGCAATACATGGAACACCAAATTTATTTGCAAATTCAGCAACATTATAAACTGCAGTACCTTGTGGTCTACCACATGCCATAACTTCTTGAGTAATACAAATAGAACCTGAACCCATACCAATTTTTAAACCATCTGTACCAGCTTCAATTAATGAAGCAGCTTGTTCTCTAGTAACAACATTACCTCCAATAACTTGTAAGTCGGTGAAAGTTTGTTTAATCCATTTAATCATATTTATTTGGAAAACAGAGTTACCTTGAGATGAATCTATAACAACAACATCTAAACCTGCTTCAACTAATAAAGCTAATCTTTCCTTATCAGTTTCCATAGTACCAATTGAAGCACCACATAATAATTGTTTTGTGACAGCAGATTTTGAAGCTAATGGATAATCTTGGTTCTTTTGTAAATCAGTTCTTGATAATAAAGAAACTAAGTTACCAGCTTCGTCAATAATTGGAAGTTTACCCTTCTTTGAAGTTCTAAGGATTTCATTACCTTCAGATAATGAAATACCAGTCTTAGCAGTAACTAAATCTTTAGTCATAACTTCAGAAACTGGAGATGATGTTTTATCATGAAATTGAACATCTCTTGAAGTAATAATACCTACTAATTTACTACCAAGTTTACCGGATGCTAAAGTAAAAAAAAAAGACAAAAGGAAAATAATAATAAAATGTTAGTATTTTGTGCTAATGATAAACGATTTCACTTTTTTTTTCTTGTTGTTGTTGTTGTTGTTTCTGTTTTTTCATTCCTTTAAAAGGTTTAAATATTATTTATTAATCAGCAAAATAATTATTCCACAAGATCGTTTGATCGCAGTCGGTAGAACGAAAGTAAATTTGTTTGGTCATCATGTAAGTAAAATAAAAACTTTTGAACAATCAGAAATGACATGAAACAAAAAAAATGAACAAATCAATGAATAAATAATACATACCAGTAACTGGGAAAGAGGTAAAACCTAAAGTTTGACCCATTTGTTTGACTTCACCAACGGTTGTAGATGGAGAAATAACAATAGGATCATTAATGAAACCATTTTCATATTTCTTGACCTTCTTAACCATTGCAGCTTGTTCTTCACCTGTACAATTGTGGTGAATGATACCAATACCACCTAATAAAGCCATGTGGATTGCCATTGCAGATTCGGTAACAGTATCCATTGGGGCTGAAACAAATGGAGTTCTTAAAGTGATATTCTTGGTTAACTTTGAATCTAAGGAGACAACAGAAGATGGGAAATCGATTTTACCTGGTAAGACAAGGAAATCGTTATAAGTTAAACCACCATTGGTTCTTGAATCCATTAATTCAGAGACAGATAAACCATCTCTTTGTGCATATTCTTTTAAATAAGCGGTAGCATTTGCGATATTTAAGGAAGACATTAGAGAGAAAGAAGAGTTGCGTTTGTTATAGAAAGAAGAGAAGGGGCCCAGGAGCCAAAAGACCAAAAGACCACCAGGAAACCCAGCAAAACAAAAGGAAAAAAAGTTACTTACAAGATTTGGACATTTGGAAAGATGGCACAGTATTTATAGTGAAAAACATGCAGCTGGAAAATGAAAAATTTTCACTGCGCAGCCAAAAAAATTATTTTCTTTTGTTTCTGCATTTTTCACTAACCCTAACTGTAATCTAATCTGGCTCTAAGCTAGTCGAAGACTACACTGGAGAACAGCGTTGGTGGTGTGGATTTGGTTCTTCAGTGGGCTTTGATGTTTTGTAGACGGCCAGCAACCGTGCGATAGCTGATCCCGAAACTTGGGTTCCTCCGAACGGCAATGGCCCAGTTGTTGGACTTGTTTGTTTGTACTTGCTAAACATCACCACTGTAGCACAACGTTTCTCATCACTCCGTCGGAGATATGAGTTTTGTTTAACTGGTAACCTGACTGCCTATAATAAAAGCCGATTTCTATATTGTGAAGGTTTTTCTCCCAATTAGGAAACCAGACTTGCGACAAACATGTTTTGTCGTTTTCATTTTTGGATATTGTCAAACATTGATTGCTAGAATCTTGCTACTTTGCATCTACATACACATATATATATCTATATATTTATATCCATATCTATATAGAAATTGTGTGTTAAGCTGGTACACACATTTTACTAATCATGGAAGATTTAATTGATCCAACAGAGACTCCGACGAAAAATAAACAATCCAAGTATTTTGAATTATTACAATCAACACCGTCACTCCACTCTTCAGCTTCTGACCTACCACCTTTACGGAGCCCATTCTCTAATCATAGAAGATTCCCAAGTTCTTCTTCATCGATTATTCCAATCAATGATGATCATAATATAGATTTATCCTTTAATTCCACCTCAAATACAATTATACCTGAACCTTCACTTAAACCAGCAACTAGTTCAAGATTTTTTTCATCCTCTTCTGCATCATCTTCGCCCAAATCAAATTCAGCAAGACCAATATCTAGGAGGTTTTCCAAAAATCGTTTAAATAATATCGAAAATAAAGACTATGCATCCGAATTTAATAAAAGCCCACTAATTCCATCACCACAAGAGAAGTCTTTTACGTTTAATCAATATGACTTTGATACTTCATTAGTGGAATCTGATACTCATTTTCAATTTTTCAAACAACCAATGTTATCACCAACTGAATCTTCAAATTCAACTTCCAATGTAAATGCAACTATGTTTGATCATCCAATCTCCATAACTAAAACCAAATCTCATACTTCGTTACATTCATCAAGAAGATCAGTTGTAAACATTGAAGATTTACCATCTGATATGAAATTTATATTTTATTCAAGACCTGAATCCAATGAACACAACATGGTCACTTTTATAAATCAAAGTTATAATGAATTTTGGAGTTTAACACCTGATGAAGGTAAAGTTTATAAACAATGGAATAAATTTGAATTTGATATCCAATCACTTATATTTGAAGTATTCACAAATTTGAAAAAGATTCGTTTTAATTTACATCGATTAATTTTTATTTATGGTTCGGAATTAAAAGATACTGGAGTCTTATCATCGGTTGATTATGATAAAACTTTTGAAGTTTTGACAGATTTTTATTACTATTTAGATAAATTATTAATCAAAAAACTAAAACCTTTATTTGATAATCATTTTTTCGTTAATGATACCAAAGTTTTGAAGTCTTTAAATAACTGGTTTAAACAATTAAGTTTACAATATCGACATATTTCTGGATCTGTTGTATTTTTATCAAAATTTTCAAGTAATGAAGATATAAAGGAGCTAATTATTGGAATATCTAAAAAGGATTTGGAAAATCAGACAAATAGAAACGCTGTTTCCCCAATTGAACTATTTAATTCATATTTTATTAAACTTTTCACATCAATTGCATTATTATTTAATAAGCTAAAATCAACCTATAAAGATTCCAATAATATTAAGAATCATGATTTATCTGATAGTTTGGAATCAATAGTTAGAAAAATTAATAATATTAGTAATTCAACATCAGATTTACAAAAGAAAATCAATTTTAATGAAAAATTATCATTTAACTCGGAAATCGATTATTCAAGATTTCAGATGGTTGATATGTTTGATGAAAAAAGAATTTCAAAGGAACCAATGAAATTAGAAATTAAAAATAATATAAACTGGTCAAATTGTCTTATTGCTGTATTCGATAATTATTTAACTATTTTTGGCATTAAATCAAATGCATTAAGTTTAAATAAAAAGGATGAATATTCTCTGTTAAAGTCTCCAATTCCAATCCAATACATACAATATGATACTTTTGTTGATGGTAATTATAAAATCATTGTTATAAAAGATGTTGGTAGTAGAATTTCATTCACTTTAAGAAAGCCAAATGATAGAACAGTTGCTATTTTAGATAGATATTTGAAAGATATTACAGAATTACAAAATGATTTTTGGAATTCCAATTTAATAAATTCGAAAATTGATTTGAGGTTTTTGAATTCAAATTCTTTTATTTCTAAAACTGAAGACTATACTCCTTATAATCTGACAAATATTCCACAAGAACTTAATTTTATGCAACAAAAAGTTTATAACAACGATAAAATTGATAATTTTAAAGTGTTTGAACCCACACTTACCGATGTTTTAAGTTGTGATACATTCTATATGAAATTAAACTTGAAAACTGAAAAATATTGTGTTGTTGGTACATCATTTGGTATTTTCATTGGCAAATGTAACCAATCAAATAGTTTCCGTAAAGTTCATCACATAACACATGTTAAAAAACTTCAAGTCTTAAATAATGAAGTTTTAATATTTATTTCAAAAGAGTCACTATATAAAATTTCAATTGATAAATTATTTAATTCATATAAATTTGATTTGCCTCCATGTGATATTAATATATTTGATGAAAATAAAAGATACGTATCAGATTTTTCAATTGGATATCAAAGTTCAATTTCAGCTTCAAATTCTGGTTCACCATATTTGTTCACATGGAGTAATAGGTTAGTCAATTATACAGAACTAAGAAGATCGAAAAATTGGAAATTTAATTGGCAATCATTTAAAACTCCTCAAAATATTTTAAAATTACAAACAATTTATGCAAATAATTTTGCAGTTGGAAGTATAGTGGATAATTCCGCAACGTGGACGTTATCAAAATTATCAGATATTAGGGCGTCGGTATTAAATAAATTAGATATCAAAGATATTTTAAAGAATGAAATACCAATTGGAATTTTCCCATTCCCTAATGAAATTGAAAATATATCTGAAATTTTAGTTGTTTATTCAAAATTTTGTATACGAATGAAAAATGTGAAAGGTAAATATGTTCAATCAAATGACGAAATTATTTGGTTTGGAATGAAATGTGAAAATGCGACATTTGATTGTGAAGAAAAGATTTTGATAACTGTTAATAAACAAATCGTTGAAGTTAGACAACTATTTGATAATCATAAATTGAAAAGTGAATTAATTGGATGTGTTACTGGTAATAATATAAGTTTAATTAATGATATGCCTGGTACAGCTATTTTAAAGGCACAACAAACCCAAGGCAAGGCAGAATTTAAGAGAGAACTAATTTTTAGAATTAAAAGACTCAAAAGTTAAAGAAAGAAACTTATAGAATTGAATATAAACAACTGTGTAATATATATTGTATAATAATAAAGATAAGAAAAGAAAATGATGATTTAATTGATTACTCTTCATCATTATCATCTGATAAAAGAACTTGAGATGCTAACGGTAAAATAAATCTAACAATTTCAGTACCTAAAATATCTTCTTCCTTTTCAAAATCATCAAGTTTAAAATTCATGATATTTTCATCACAAAAATGATCAATTAAATCTTCATCACTTTGATAGTCTGAATCATCACTAATTTCATGTTCAAAATCATATTCCAGCGACTGCAATAACGCCAGTTTATTAAACTGATCATGGTAATCAGCTTTACTTTCTTCAAAAGTTTTATAATAACCGGATTTAATTTCATATTTAAAAGGATCGTTTAACTCAATGAAATTGATTTTATTTTCAAATTGTTTATTTAAAATTTCAATATCACGTCTATGTCTTTCCTGTATAAGTAAACTGAGTAATCTATTTTGAATTTTAGAAGTAGTTGAAGGAATTAATTTTCCTGTCTCTTTATCAATTGGGTTAAAGATAATTTCCGAATACTCTTTCGGAATATTTGCAAATAATGTATTTATAATGGAAATCAATTTATCATCATTATTATCAATCATTTCTTTCATACCTTTGAAAAGAAAAATATTATAATCTAAAGCATAATTGTCAACTTTTGAAAGCAATTCTTTCTGTTCTTCTGCCACTGCACTCAATCTAGGCGGTGTGTTCAGATCTAACATGATTGGTTAAGGATAAGAAACGAACAATAGGAAAGGATGGATGATTCCACAATAAATTCGTTGCTGTTTTGTTACGTAAGAAGGTATGCTGATTCATGTCGATTTTTCATTTGCCATTTTTTCGTTTCTCAACTTTTGCCAATTTTCAATTTCATGTAATCAATTAAACAGAACTGTTTGAACTTTCTGTTGTTAACTCCTACTTGCATCTATATTTGTCACTATCAACTATGCAGAACCAACAAGGCGATCAGCAAATACAACAGACACAACAAGGACAAATAAACGCTCCAGCCAATAGTGGATCATCTCCGCAGCTATCACCACAGTTATCGCAACAAATGTCTCAACAACTAACACAACAATCACCTGGTCAACAACAGAATAGAATGAATTTCCCAGCAATGCACCAACAAGCACGCCAACTACTTCGTCAATATAGTATAGAAAAGGAAGCTGTTGATAAAGCAGGAATTGACACGCCTGAAGGAAAGGCACATTTAGCAAAAGCTGAAAAGATCAAGGCATATTTAGTTGCTTATTCTAAGAGACAGAAACTACTACAGCAACAACAACAGAGACAAAGTCCAGGTCAAGAGGGACAAACACCAGTAAGTATATCATCTTCTAATACACCACAATCACAAGTTCCACTGGCTCAACCAGCACCTATTCAAACTAATAATTTATCGAACAATAATAATAATAATAATAATAATAATAATAACAATTTGATAAATATGAATGCTGGATCTTCTGCATCATTAGGTGCACCATTATCTCAGGAAGGCAGAAGCTTATCCCAACAAATTAATGCACTGGATTCAAGTAACAGCGTGTCGACAACAACTACTTCTGGCACCCCACAACAACAACCAATTCAATATGATGCATCAGTTGTTTCTTTATCACCAAATCAACAACTTCAGGTTAGAAGACAACAATTGTTGACCAAATACCAACAGATTTCACATATGTCGGACCAATTCAAGAAGAATCAACTTATGCTGAAGAAAAAACTTGCTGAACCTAACTTAGACGATCTCACCAGGCAAAGTCTTGAAGAAAAGGAACATGAGGTTAACACCAGAATTGAAAACTGTAAGAAGATTCAACATCATCTTGCTACTCAACTTAAGGCAGCTCAACAACAAGCCAATCAACAACAAGGCACACGACCAATCACCCCTCAAATGCAACAAAATCAAGCTTTGTCCCAATCCCACATAGGGCAAATGCAGGGAAACACTCCTATTTCAATGAATAATGTTAATTACATAAATACATCAGCTGGTGATGGATCTCCTCTTACATCAGTATCTAGTGTTCCTAATATGAAGTTAACTAACATGGGGTCATCCACTGGCGGTACTCCTATTAATAACAAAGATACTAATAAAAAAACAATTATTAAGAAGCAACTTACAAAGGCGGATTTAAGTAAACGTTCAGCAAGTGCAAATGATCTTGAACTACTCGGTGGTAATAAAAGACAAAACCTTGGAAATCAAGCAGTATTGAGCTCAGATATAGGAGGTGACCAACAACAACAACGAGCAAAGTTCCAAAACTTGAATATTCCTGATGATCTAAATGTTAAGGTTCAAAATCCAGTTAATGTGAAAATTAATAATAGACCAAGTATTCTGAACGGTAATGCAATCAATGCTCCATCTTTAACGAATCCATTTATGATTAAACCACAACAATTTGAAATTGAAGGTGAAAGAGTTTTAAATAAAAGGAAACTGAAAGAGTTGGTATCATCAATTGCAATAGAAGAAGGTGAAGTGGACATTAATATCGATGGTGATGTTGAGGAGTTATTACTTGATTTAGCAGATGAATTTGTTACATCAGTTACGTCGTTTGCAAGTAGGTTAGCAAGACATAGACATTCTGATAATTTGGATGTACGTGATGTTCAATTACATTTAGAAAGAAATTGGAATATTCGTATACCTGGTTATGCATCTGATGAAATTCGTATGATTCGTAAATTTGTGCCAAATAATGTCCATAACTCAAAACTTGATGGTGTCTTCATTAACAAGAGTGTTGATAAAGGGAAATAATTGCTTTTGATATTTTTTTATAGTACTCAGTATTGATTTTATCTTTAATATGTTAATGGTGATGTATAAGTGAAAGTATTTTTTTTTAAATATTATTTAAATGTTTCAATACCTAACGAAGAATTGTATAATACAATGAAAATCTATGTGCGTTTTTTTATACAAATTGAAGAAAAAAAATAATCGGATTAGGTGAAATTTTATGTTCTTTACCAATTGTCCAATATTGATAATGAGTTGGGTTCAATTCATAATACCCTCCAGACTAGTTGTTCCAGTGGGTTTGAATATAGATACAATAATATATTTATTGTTATTTACAATATTCAACCCAGTATGTTCGATTATTCTATCATACTTTGAATTTTTCACACTTCTAACGGTCAAGAACGTTATAATTATCAACATCTTATGGATAATCAGAGGAATTAACATGAAATATAGACTTGGGAATCCAAAATTGAGAAATAAGGTAGTATTGGTTACTGGTGGCAGTGATGGATTGGGATTTGAAACAGTTTTAAAATTATTGAATGATAAAGATATTGAAAAAATTATAGTCATTGATATAAAGGAAAGAAACAAATTTAAAAATAATCCAAAAATACAGTTTATCAATTTTGATTTCAGTAACAATATTAATGAATTGAAACTAGATTATGAACTGATTGATACAATCATATGTAATGCTGCTACACGGCAATGTAAGTCAATCGAAAATTTAACAAACTCTGAAATTTTGAAAATTATAAATATCAATTGGATTTCAAATATTTTATTAATAAAAAAATATTTATCATTAAGAAATGGTCATATTATAGTAATTGGATCCGTGCTTGGTTTTGTTGGGCCCAAAATTTTAGGAGTTTATTCAGGTACTAAAAATGGACTATTATCAATGATTGATTCATTGAAAGAAGAAAAACCAAATTCTGTGTTTACAATAGTTTTACCAGGGCAATTAGATTCAAAAATGTTTAATGATGTTAAGGTTAATAAATTCTGGGCACCAATAATTAAAGTTTCCAAGTTATCTAAAAAAATAGTTGAAATAATTAAGTTTAAAGAATCAGGTAACTTTTCATATCCGTTATATGGTAGATTTTTACCAGTTTATAGAATTTTACCATATTGGTTACAAAGATTTTGTAGATGGTACAGTGGAATGGACGATGTTTAGATACACACAGGATTATTTAGATTTATCAATACTTTGAAAAAACTCAGTTATTTTATTTTGAAATTCTTTAAAATTTAAAAACCCATCATCAAAGAATAACTCATTAAATGGAAGTGATAACTTATTTTCAATATCATCAACCTTGATTATAATTTGATAAATTGGATCATATTTTGACTTTGTAGATGTCGAAACAGTTATGGATTTACCGGTTTTTTCATTATAACCTTTATACTTGATGTTTTTTTCAACAAATTTACTGAACAAAAATAAAACAAATTGTATAATGAAAAATCCAATAACTAAAACTTGTAAATATTTAACATATTCATGATTTGTAAAATCATTCTTAAATTTCTTCTCGAGATAATACATTAGCCCAGAAAGTATAACTGATGAGTAACCTAGAATTAGCTTGGTATCAATAATTGAAAATGATTCTTTAAACCCTATAGTCTCAAAGACTTCAGATAAGTGTTCATCGGATTCTGTTCTTAAAGCAGGCACGGAATATAATGAGACTTTTTTGAAGGACATGATGGAATGCTATATGAATTGGATGTCTGCAAACAAAAAGAACACGTTTATAGATTGACAAATGAAGTCAAATCGTTGAAATTCATGTTGATAAAATTCATCAACTCGCACATGTCAGAAAATAATTCGACTTTACAATAAAAGCTTAAAAGTATAAGATACAAGTAATAAAAATGATAATCAATAGGGGGTTACCTGATTAAAATAGTTACATTGTTTTGATAAAATGTTAAACCGTATTAGTGTGGGCATTTAATTCTGAAAATATCAACATGAATATTATACCAATATCCACATTAGGAAAAAATGCAAACACCATTAAATGACAAAGAAAAGAGGATAAGACCTGCAATAAACTCTGAATGTTAATATAATTTTGTTTCAGAATAAATGCTCTAAAATTTCAATACTTCTACGTGAACATTCATTTTAACTATTTACTTTTTACTTCCTTATTCGTCAAACGCTTTGAAACCATGGCCTTCAGAATTTGAATCTTCCACATCTTTGAATATCAACCATGGTTTCCTTTCAGCTAAATCTAAAATAGTCTTACCAAATTCCGAATTACACCAACTAAACCAAGGCCGTGTGTAAATTTCACCGCTTCTACTGTTAACATGAACACCTTCATGCATTAATCCTAAACCTGCGGTTGTTTCCTTGATCATTGTTAATAGCTCCATGATTTCGTCATCATCATCACTTGTTCTTATTTGCATTAGTAAACTCATTGGCCATGTATGTGTTAATCCAACATGTGGACCACCTATACCTTTTAGGTACTTGCCACTTAAAAAGTATGGATTGCCTGATTTTGAAAGTATCATTGTTCTCGTATTTTGATAAATTTCATCATTAATCGAACAATATCCCAGATCTGGCAATGATAATAAAGATGGTATATTTGCGTCATCCATTAAATTATAACTTCCAAAACCATCAATTTCATAAGCATAAACATCACCAAATACTGGATGGTTAACAATTGCATGATTAATAAGTGCATTTTCAATGGCCTTCACGTGCCTGGTAAGTCGTGTTGATAACTTATCTGACATTACTATTGGATCGCCATATTTGATGATTTTGGGTATAATCTTCTTCAATTCTACCAGCAAATGAATATTCGATGGTATCAAAAATTGATAAATGCATGCATCATCAGAAGGTCTGAAAGCAGATCTGATTAAACCAATATCATTAACTGGATTACCTGTACCCTGTAATGGTAATGTTTCAGAACCTAAATCAGTTTGCCTTTTAAAAGAGTAATTGAAAGGATTTAAGTTACCATTTTTATCATATGTAGCAACAGCTTGTCTATTTAAAATTCTTTGAATTATAACTAATGCATCAAGGAATTCGTTGTGTTCAAATAATGCAAAATCATTTGAATTTTCTAAATATTCATTTGTTAACGTAAGAAATGAAGCTAATGAATCTAATTCCCATTTACACTCAAAAACATTCTTCCAATCTGGATATGGCTGGACATTGTCAATAGATGATGGTACTCTTGAAATTTTAGATTTTAATGGAGGTTGAAATGCATTACAATATGGTGAAATTTTAATGTATTCTGCTTGTTGTAATATAGCACCTTTGATAAGTAATTGTAGTGATTCATCCTGTCGTATAAATCGTTGATACACCGATAATTGACGTGCAGAATCTCTTAACCATTCGGCGTGGATATCACCTGTAGATATGAATGTACGTGGATTAGATGGATTTGAATCAAACCATAAGATTGTGGTATCTAATGTGTTAGGTAAAGAGTTTTCAAATATCCTAAATAAATCGGCATCTTTCATCTTCTCCTTATATTGATCTATCAAATCATCAATTGGCTTTGAGTTGAAAGTACGACATGATTTTGGAGGTCTCATGAATGACAATTGAAGAGGTCCATCGGAAAACGGTGGGTGCCTTCTACTAGCATATAATGTGTATTCTTCACATTGGGAAGATTTTAAGCCTTTAAACCACGGCGAAGGAGTAGAGTTAGATGATGATGATGATGGCCAAAGTATATATATCAGTAGACATACACCTAGCAATGTAAGTGTTGGTATTCTTGGCATCTTTTTGCTGGTTTTTTCATGTTTCAATAAGAGAAAGCAAATGAGAAAATGATGAACTTTCATGTTACGTATCAATAAATATATCAGACTTTTTTTCATAAACCACATAACAAAACAATCGACAATGTCTGAATTGGGCCAGTTTGTAACCTCAATTCCTCCGGTGACAAGAACAATTACATTAACCTCCTTGGTGATGGGGGGGTTGAATTCATTAAAAATAATAGATATTTCGGGTTTTATGTGTTTCTTTCCATTAGTTTTCAGTAAGTTTGAAGTTTACAGATTGTTGACTGGTTTTTTAATTCCAAATCCTCAAGCCATGCAAGGGGTGATGGAGATTTATATGGTTTACAACTTTAGTAAAGGTATTGAAGAAGTCAAGTTTAAGAAGAATTTACCAGATTATATTTATTATTTTATGATTGTTTTACCAATTATCTTAGGAGTCAGTTGGTTAACAATGCCTCCACTGTACTCATTAAGTCCTGCTTTATTATCTGCTTTAACATTCACGTGGTCTGTTCTGAACTATTATCAACAAGTTAATTTCTATTTTATGCCAATTAAAGCTTCTTTATTGCCAGCTGTTTCTTTAGGTTTTAGATTATTGGTTGATGGTTACGATAGTTTCTGTCTAGCATTAATTGGTTTTGGTGCTGCTTATGTCTATAATTGTTTGGAAACGCGTTCATTTGGTCCACTTGTATCCTTACTTACTAATAAAGAGCCAAATGTTTATGGAAACAATACTAAGAGGTTAGGTACTATTAATACAGGTAATATATGGTTTTATTCTACAGGATTTTTAGAAGCTCCTGAATGGTTGAAAAAGATTATCAGTAAACTGACTGGCATTGATTATGAGAATGCTGTTTATCGTAGAAGAGGATTTGTTGCAAAGAAGAAGGTGGAACAAAAGAGTGAATTTAAAGGTGAGGGAAGAAGATTAGGTAGTAGTAAATCGAAATAAGTACTATATTAATGCTCTATTATATTACACTATTTACACGGTTCGGTTATGCCTTCTATAACTTCTAGTTAATAATTTCTACCGGGCCAATTCCAACGACGTATAATAGACCAATTTATACTGAAATTATCGATAAATTTATCAAATTTACCATGACCTTTGATAACAGGTAATTTTTCTTTTAACTTTGATAATTCAAATTCATTTTTACAATTTGTTAATTTCTTGAATTGTAAATCGTATTCGTTTAAACACCTAATCAGTTCATCTCTATCATATTTATTAAAACATTCAAGATATGAATTGAATAAATTCAATCCAAATGGATATTTTAAATCGATTAGATTAAATATTAACTCATCTAGCTCTTTGGTCTTTCCAAATATTTGTAATACTTTAATATAAATTGTTAATAGATTATCATTTGGATATAATAACGAATCTCCATAAGATTTTGAAATATACTTATTAAATTCATTAATTGAAAATTCAATTGGGTCCAATCCATCCCATTTTAGATCATTGATTCCTTTTTCATTTAATTTATAAACACTTAAAAATAATGATGAAATTGTTAATTGTGTTGTCTTAAAATATTTATTTATCGAATTATATCTTTTAAACGTATCACCAGGAGAAAAAATCGATTCACCTAATAAATATGATGAGTTTAATCTCGTTGATTTAAAATCTTTTTGGTCATTGTATAAATCCCTTGCAATGTTTAAGCAGTTATATGTCTTTAAATCAATTTCTGAACTATTTTTAGCAAATTTATAAAATTTTGAAATTAAATGTGATATATTATTATCATCAAAATTTTGAATTTTTAAGTTTTCTAAGAGTGAAATTAAAGTTGAAATTTTCTCAGTTTTATTAATAATTAAATCCAAAATAAAGTAATTATTCAAATTTAATAATTTATGATTCTTTAAATATTCTTGAATTAAATTGCTTATAATTCGTTCATCTAATAAGTTATGTAAGTTTAATTTTATGATCACAAAATTCCAAATTTCTGGATATCTAATCAGAATTTTTGGTTCAATTTTAGTAAATATATTATTTAAGTCTTGTGTTATCATTTCTTTATTTTTTGAATTAATTGATAATAACAAAATTGAATTACATAAAAATTTAATATTATAATCAATTTTGACATCATTACTAAAATCAACTTTATCAACATTAAATTTATTTTTTGCATTTTTGAATAATTCAAATGACTTTTTAAAATCTTTGAAATATGTCAAGTTTGAAACACCAAGCATTGTAGTTATATCGATTTTTAATAATTTATTATTTTCAATCATTTTATTAATTATTTTAATTAATTTGGAGTGAGAAATATTATAATATCTTGAAGGTTTGTTAAAATGTTCACCGGAATTATCAAAGGATAAATACCAAATCATTTCACTAATCTGTTCCAATGAGTTAAAGGATGAAATATTATTTTCATTTAGAAATAAATCCACTAAAATGGGTAATTTTTCCAAGTTTGATCTAATTGAAAATTTGAAAAAGTTATTAAATAGTAATGGTATGATCAAATCTCTATTAAAATTCTTATTTATTTGTTTTAAATAGTACAGTTTTTCTTGATCTATCAGGTTTAGAAATGTTGAATTGTTTTTATAAAATTCCAAAAAGTACTTAAATTCCAATTCATTTTCAGGTTTTCTTAATAGTAAATCATAGACTATAATATCAGGTATAAATTTGCTTTTCGTTAGGTTGATCAAACATTTTGAACTTGAATCTTCAAATAATGAATTTATCCAAATAATTAAATTGTCATCTCTACATTCAATTTTTGGACTCCAACCTAAATCTTCAATCAATCTGATTTTTAGAATTTGTAAACAAACTTGAAATTTTGAATTATTAAGTATTTCTTCTTCAAAAATTATATCGTTTAAAACTTCTTTACTGATAAATAACTCGCTGGGTTTTAGATCATGTTTAATTATATTCTCCTCTATGCATGAATCAATAATTGGGTTTGAATATTTAGGAAAAGATGATGCAATAATTGAATGGACTATATATATAACTGATGATTCAATTGAGTTAGAATTTTTAATACTTTTCGTCGTAGTATTAATAGAAATATCATTTGGTTTTATTGCAGGTATAGTTAAAAATGATAGAAAATGCTGTAAATTAGATGAAATTTCAATATCTTTTGTTGAATTATTATTATTCTTAAGCAAAGTTTCAAATATTGAATGAAACGGCAGTTTTTCTTGTTTCAACTTTAATTTCTGAAACCATTTTGGTGTAAGCTCTTTATTTGAAGCAGTATTTAGCTGTTCTTTTATATCATATATTGAATTATTGTTTAACCTAGATGTTGAAAATTTTCGGAAATTAGAATTGCAATATCGATATTTATATCTGATTTGTAGCAGTGAAAATTTTTTTTGTCGAAGATTTGTAAACAGAAAACCCAAACTGTTTTTGGATAGACTTCTATGTCCAACGAACGACATTTGAAGGTGGATTATAGATTTCTTAAAGATCCCCTACCAATAGAAAACCATACAAATCAAAAAATAAAATAAAGTAATTTTCGTTTTTATTTTCTTCTCAGCGAGTGCATTTTCTTCTTCTGTTTACTTCTTTTAAACATGTTTTCTCCTTGTTGAACAGTTCAATGCTGCATCTTCAGGTTACTTTCCGACAGAAACATTAAGAAAATGAATCGAAGTTGCTAATATCAACAACGAAACTAGTATATGATATTGTTACAGGTTGCTGATTCCCAATTCAATCAGACTAAGTTTTCCCTTCCATCACGCCCATCAACTTGTTGATAATTGGCCTCTCTGTGGATTTCCCAGTTCTCCTTATTTTCTATCTTTATTGTATTCAGTTTATTCCCGGTCAAACAGTATTTGATTGGACATTTGGTAAGTCGACTTGTAATGGTACATTCAATGTGATAAAAATGGTACCTTTGCACTTCTGATTCCATCTATAGTTTTGTAAGCTTCTTCTTTGTCGTTAGTTGTGACATTTTACTAAAGAGTCAACCTGATAATATTGTCTTTTAGCCCCCATTTCGTTCTTTACTGTTCTTTCTTGCTATCATCCTCCTATTATTCATCTCTTGGCAAATTCATGAAGCGAATGAAACGAAATTTCACTTAAAGGCAAACCTAACACGTTAGATGTTTCTCCAATGACGACCATAAACACAATAAATGAATGCTGTGCATGAGTAGACACAATAATCATGACTAACATATCAGGTGAATACAAGGAAATGTTAAAAACTGCATTGCGTGATGAAAAGCTGGCAAATGCTCAGAGTAAAAATTCAGAAAGACCTTTGAAAAGACGTAAAAGAAAAATCAATACTGTAAACGATAAGAACACTACTAATAACATTGATAAAAATCAAGAAACAAACTCCAATAAAAATGTTTTACTAACGCCTGTACAAAGATTAAGAGAATTGAAGAAAAATCCACCTTCTAGAATAAGTGATGAACAAGAAAGATATATTATTCATATTGGAGATGATGATGATGATGATGATGATGATAAGGATGATACAATAAATAATAAGGGAGTAACAAATGGGCCTGCTACACCAGTGAAAACAGGTTCTGGTACTATTGAAGTTGGTGATCATGATGGTACAGGAGAAGAGGCTGAAGAATCTGATGAAGAAATTAACTCTGATGAGTTTGAAGATGTTGATCTAGATGACACCTCCTTTTTAGATAATGAAGAAGATCACGATTTAAATATCACAATCCAACAACATAGAGGCGTAAAGAGATCACAAAAAACACATACTGTCGACAGAGACGAACGTATATTTAGAAGAACATTACATTTAATGTATTTGTTTACAATGGTTGGTCATGGAGTTTCACGTAATGTTTGGTTAGCAGATCCAAAGTTCTTAATCAAGATTCAAAATCAGATACCGATTAATTTAAAAAATGAAGTTTATCAATACTCAAATCATCGATCAAAATCAAATGTAACAGTACAGTCAAAAACTAGAAAATTGCTTGATTTATTAAGACATCTAATGGAATACTGGTCAACAATTTGGAGAATTAATTCAAAGGCGCCTGTCATTTATAAAAAAACGTGGAATGAATTAAAGTATCCAAGTTTAATGATCAAATCGAAAAACCAATTTATGACTAAAGAAAATTTTATGGATTCAATTTTGACTCATAGTGGATCTAGAGATATTGCAGCTCAAGGTTTTGTAGCATTATTAAGATCAATTAATTTACCGGCGAGATTAGTTTTTTCAATTCAACCTCCAGATTTTACAAATATGAAAAAATGTGATAATTCATCAAAAAACGATGAACGTGAAGAGGTTAAAAAATCAAACAAGGCAACTATTCAACCAACAAATTTAGTTTCTATGCTTCGATCAAAAAAAACTTATACTAATAAAGTAACTAAAACTCAAGCACAAAAAGATGATGAATTTTCAGAAAATTTCGGAGCATGGCCTGTGTTTTGGATTGAAGTTTGGGATAAAGATTCTAAAAAATACATTACAATCGATCCGATTGTTAAAAAAACAATTGAAGTGATAAACTGGAAATCAAAATTAGAGCCTCCAATGAATTGTATTAGAAACAACGCATGGTATGTTGTTGGGTATGATAGGGTTGGTGGTATCAGAGATATTACAAGGCGTTATGCTAAAGAATATAATGCAAAAGTTCGAAAGAAACGTATAACGAGGGAATCTAAATGGGAAAAATGGTGGACTGATTTACTTAAAGGTGGATGTTCATCAAAAAGACTAAAGAAAAACAAGGTTGATAAATTTGAAGAAATTGAATTTGAAGAATTGAGTTTAAAGGAAGGTATGCCATCGAGTGTTAACGATTTTAAAAATCATCCAATTTATGTACTTGAAAATGATTTAAAGTTTAATGAAATCTTAATGCCCAAAATTTCATGTGGTAGATTAGCACTTAAAGGTAGAACAAAGAATAATGATACTGGATTCTTACCGGTTTATAAAAGAAATAACGTTCACATTGTTAGAACTTCAAGGGGTTGGTTTATGAGAGGTAGAGTTTTGAAAATTGGTGAAAGACCACTGAAAATTCGAGAAAAATCAAAAGTGAAAAGTAATAAGAAAAGAAAAGGAACAGAAGATGAATTTCAATTATCTGATGATGCAGATGAAGGTAATGCTGGCGATGGCGATGAAAATGATGGTAGATTATATGCCGAATTTCAGACTGAAAAGTATAAACCGCCTCCAGTAGTGAATGGTATTATACCAAAAAATGCATTTAAGAATATTGATATTTATGAACCATGGATGGTACCTGATGGCTGTATTTATATTCAAAATAAATTATCTGAGAGGGCAGCAAAGTTAATGCAAATTGAATATGCCCCTGCAGTTGTTGGATTTGACTTTAAAGGACCGCGTAGAGAAGTGACTGTTAAAATTGAAGGTATTGTTACATTAGCTGAATATAAAGATGCTGTTGAATTATGCTGTAATGAATTAAAGGAGATGGAAAAGAATGCTGAAAACATGAGAAATGATTTGATCAATCTTAGATCATGGAGAATCTTACTTACGAAACTTAAAATCAGCAAACGATTGGATTACGAACATGGTGAAATTGATAATTACGATAATGATAATGATGATCATGATGAAAGTGAAGCCGTTGAAAGTGATAGTTCAAACCCTGGATCGGATTCTGAGGAGTTTGAAACTGGTGGATTTATTCATGATCCTAATTTACAAACCGCATCAACTAGAACTCGGAGTCACTTCAATAATGAATTGGAAAGAGATGAGAATCTATACATTGAACATGACCCAGATTTAAGCGCAAGTGATTTTGAATCCGATGTTGAACCAAATGATGGTAATTTTAGTATTAAACAAATTGACGACTATAAGAGGGGAAAGAATATGAAGAAAAAGGCTTCCTCATTAAATAATGAAAAAAAGGATAGTAAGTCAATGTTTGATGCCAGTAATGAATTGAATAAGGATGATGGCGGTGAATTTGTTTATAATCCTGACGAAGATAGAAGATATGATGATGTTAGTGAAAGCGAAAATGAAAATAATCGTGATGATAATAATGGTAGTAATGATGATCGTTTTGCTGAGCTTGATAAAGAGTTTGCAGACTTTGAAAATGATATTGATTTAAATAAAAAAAATGTTGCCGAAAATCAACTTGAAAATTTTGAAGATGATTTCACAAACACAAATAAAGAAGGGGTTAAAGACAATAGACTCGATCAACTTGATAAAGACTTTATAGATTTTGAAAATGAAATTGATCTCAATGACCAAGACAAAGAACTAGATTTAAAAGAAGACAACGATAAAGATGATGACTATGAATTCGAATACAGTGATTAACCTACGGTTAAAATATATATATGTAATTAGTTAATGTGTACAATATTATAACATACAAAAGAGAATGATAAAAAAACTGGATTAAACCCAATTTTAAACATGACATTTATCTATGAAGTAGTTTCTTTTTCTCTTGAGCTTTCTTTTCAAGTAGTTTCTGCTCTCTCAAATCATCTAGTTTAGCTTGTTTTAAGGTTCTTTCTTCATCTTCCAAAATTTCAGTACCTGTAGCTTCCATATCGTCAGAATCATAATCATCGTAGTAATTTCTATTTCTCTTTTTACCTCTGTTGAAAATTTCCCAAATTTCGTCTTTACTATAACCTTTTGATCTCATACTATTGTATTGTCTTTCTCTATCTCTATTTTGATTATAAATATCATCATCATCATCAACAATAAAGCCATCGTCTTGCAAATCATAATCATCTTCATTGTAACCAAATTCTTCATCATATTCATCATCATCTTCAACAGCATCAATATCATAGGAATCTTTTTTTCTATTTCTTTCAAAATATGCTGAAGACTTTTCACTGCTCTTTAAACTTGAGTTTGGTCTTTTATTAGACTGTGATATATATTCCTTCTTTTGTTTCAATTTATTTAATAGTTCAGAATTAGGCTTTGCAAATGAAGTCGGTTTTCTTGCCGCTGGTTGTGTAGGTATAGGTCTCCTTACAGATGCAGGGCCCTTAGGTATATTTTTTGAATTACTTTTTCGTTGATCATTATTATATAATGGTATTGGAGGGTATTCCTCCTCCCTTTTACGGGATCTTTGAAGTGATTGATATGCTTTACTTGGTTCTTTATTTGAAGATTTTGTGGCTGTTTTTAAAGGAATTACAGAAGATAACGATGTAGATGTATCTATTGATTTTGCTTGTTTCATTAACTCCTTAAATGATAATTTTGGTTTTGTTGATGTTGTAGATGATGATGATGATGATGTAGTTGTTGGTGTTGGTGTGGATTGCTTTGAATTTCCTGAATGTTTTTGAGGTTTAAATTTAAATCTTGACTTAACGGGTAAAGAAGGTATATTGGTTGAGCTATGTTTCCCGTTACTATTCAAATCTAACGATCGTCTCGGTGATACAGATGTTGTGGATTTTGATGG
This sequence comes from Pichia paraexigua, assembly GCA_030573095.1. Taxonomy (NCBI): domain Eukaryota; kingdom Fungi; phylum Ascomycota; class Pichiomycetes; order Pichiales; family Pichiaceae; genus Pichia; species Pichia paraexigua. The sequence goes on along the minus strand of JAJMCR010000088.1, from coordinate 1,219 downwards.
CTTGGTCTTTGATTTAGATTGCTGATGTTTTGATTTGGATTTTGTACCCTTTGCACTTTCTATTTTTTCACGTTCTAGACGTCTTGCTTCCTTTAAACGACGAACAGAAGCATCATCATCTTGAATGTATGACAGTGGTCTAGGTGATGATTTAAATGGAGCTGTTTTGGATGGTACTGGATTAGATGAAGGTTTATTTGATGATTTTGTAGATTCAGTAGACTGAGATATAGGTTTCAATTGAGGTAGTAACTTTTTATCCTTCGTAATTTGGGATAATAACGAACTGAAACTCATGTTGTGTACTGCTTATACTGGCGTATTTGCCACTTTAAAAATACGAACAAAGTATAGAAAGTTTAATGAACCAGGGAAATCTGAAGCTTGAAAACTTGAAAAATCGAAATTTCATGTAGAGAGATTGCAGCAATATTACGTAAGATCGAAGTTATAGGATAGTGAAATGAAACTCAGTGTTAAAGATACAAAGCATGATTTATAAAGAGTAGAGAGGTAGAAAAGCGTGTAATATCAAATCAGACAATCAAGTATCTGATTGGAATATGAATTAACTTGATGATGTAACCAACAACACCCATCATGATAAAACCCATACCGACAGCTCTAAGTAATTGTAAGTATTCCTTTTGGGATGGTTTGGTACATTTTTGAACGAAACGAGCGCCGTCCTTGAAGAACTCGACAGGAGCATCTGTGATCTTTTCCATGTCAGCCATGATTAGTAGTTGTTGAACTGATAGAGCAAGGAACACACCACAGACAATAGCCACCTCCAATCTTTCAAACGACCATTTCTTTCTTCCACGTATTTGAAAACGAAAATGAGGCCGTTTTCGCGCTCTGCGACGGTCGACGCCGATCTTGTTCTGGAAGGGAACTTATCAGTTATATCTTAGATGAAGTACTACTACATCATTAAGGGAATTTCTGCCTGTTACAAACTTTCTCTCCGTTGCTCTCACTTTTACCGTCTCTCCACAGAACATCGATCTGAATTATAATATGCCTATCTTTAGTTTAGTGAGTCCTACCATAATCAATAAAAGATCTATCGATCCACAAGGAGAAGATACGGTACAATCGAAAAAACAGAAAATTGCTCAGCCTTACCAACAGATAGAGGAAGAGGAAGGGGAAGATGACGATGATGATTATCCTGATGATTATGATGATGATGCAGCTCGTAAGAATTTCTATT
>JAJMCR010000087.1:0-31033 GCA_030573095.1 Pichia paraexigua | reverse complement strand
TGACGTGTAAGACCCTTATTGGTCCATCGGGCTCCGATAGGGCCAAACGGTAACACAAAATGTAAAGCACGCGTAGCTCAGTGGTAGAGCAGCAGATTGCAAATCTGTTGGTCACTGGTTCAAACCCGGTCGTGGGCTTTCTTTTTTTTACTTTTAATAGTTTAAAAAACAATATTGCGCCAAAACACGTGAAATTTTCTATTTCCATTCCAAAGAAGGCTCAAAGAAGTCTGAAAGGGAAGTGCCAGCTGTTTGCCAACAAAGTAATATTTTGCCCTTCAATTCTACTTTCTTTCTTTTGTTACTTTTTTTTTGCTAATACTCAATTAAACCCAATTTACCCCACCAAATATAATGTTTGCAAGATCTATCATCAGAAATACTGCTTTCAAGGCTCCAGTTAGAAGATTCATCTCTTTTGATGCTGCTTCTCAACCAAGAATCAGAATTGGTGCAGCTGCTCCAAACTTCAAGGCTCCAACTACCGTTGGTGACATTGATTTCCATGAATACTTAGGTGATTCATGGGGTGTTCTTTTCTCCCACCCAGCTGATTTCACTCCAGTTTGTACCACTGAATTAGGTGCTTTTGCTAAATTAAAGCCAGAATTTGAAGCTAGAAACGTTAAGTTAATCGGTTTATCTGCTGAAAGTGTTCCATCACATAAAGAATGGGTTAAAGATATTGAAGAAGTTGCTTTAGGCGGTGAAAAATTCACTTTCCCAATTATTGGTGATGAAACCAAAGAAGTTGCTTACAAATATGATATGGTTGATGAAAATGGTTTCAAAAACTTACAACAAGGCCAACCAATTTTCACTATTAGATCGGTTTTTATTATTGATCCAAAGAAGACTGTTAGGTTAGTCATGACTTATCCAGCTTCCGTTGGTAGAAATACTTCTGAAGTTTTAAGAGTTATTGATGCTTTACAAAAGGGTGATGCTAAGGGTGTCGTTACTGGTGTTAACTGGACCGAAGGTGATGATGTTATTATTCCACCATCAGTTTCCAATGAAGCTGCAAAGGAAAAGTTTGGTTCTTTCAAGCAAGTTAAACCATACTTAAGATTCACTAAGGCTTAATTGTGTTACAATAGTAAATTGAGGTTACTTCTACGTTTACACTTTTAATCTTACGTTATATATATTTACTTTTATAAATGTTTGAAATTTAACTTTTGTGTGGTAACTATTAAGTGCTTTACACATGTTTGAAATATTAAATTGGACAACTTTCCAATCCGTAGTTACCCGGAAAACATATTTTCAGGTTCTCCGCTGTTTTCAGGATCCTATAATAATCATTGCTTTAACCTTTTTTTTCTCCGAGTTTTCTATAATGTAGCAAACAAAAGACATATTCTCACCTTATTGTTGGCGGATTAAAGTCAATAAACGGATTTGGAAATTTAAAAAAATTCAATAAATCAAAGATTACTTATTACTTCTTTATAGATCCAAAGATCCCTTTTAGTTTACAGTCAAGAAGCTAGTATATAAGTCTGTATGATTTAAATAAATAATATGTCAAACAAACAATTGTTACCCAAAATGGAAGATAATTCCGATGATCAGTTGTGTCACAACGAATTGAATGAAAATATTCAAGGCACAAGTAAAAGAAAATCTGAAATTAACTTATCAAAACAGATTAGTAAAAAGAAGAAGCAAAATTCCATTACAGATGAGAATAATACTACCAATAATGATAGTTCAACAGATATTGAGAATAAAAAATCAAGTTCGTCGGCTGCAGGTCATCGTCCTGTTACATCGTGTACACATTGTCGACAGCACAAAATTAAATGTAATGCATCTGAACAATTTCCTGATCCATGTTCACGCTGCCAAAGAATGAATTTAAAGTGTGAAATTGACCCGCAATTTAGACCAAAGAAAGGCTCGCAAATTCAATCCTTAAGAAATGACGTTGATGAATTACGTTCGAAAATTGAATATTTAACAAGAAATGAAAACTTGATTGCAAAAGTTCTACAAAACACAAATCCCTCTAAATTAAAATCAATTAACGAAAATAATGAAATAAAAGAAGAAGATTTTTTGAAGTCCAATTCAACATCACCGTCAATGATTGCAAAGACTCATTTGCAAAAGGAACCAATTTTACTAAGTTTGGATTCTAGAAAAAGTTCAATTCCTTTAATTAATGATTCAGCATTAAATAAAACAGATTTAAATGTTGCATTAGAAGCTGCTTTAAGAAATGTTGCTCAATCACCAGCACAATTTAATCAAATTGATGATGGAAATTCAATCAATAATGAAAGTGGTACAAAATTAACAACTCATGTAAATACAAAGTCAATTTCTCAAAATAGTTTGTTACCACCTAATGCCCAGATATCTGAATTTGTTTTAGGTGATGTTAAAATTGATATTGAAAAGGCTCAAACTTTACATGAAAGGTTTGTTGATAATTATTTGCCATACTTACCGATAATGGTTTCAAATGATCCAGTTGAATTGTATCAACAGAGTCAGTTATTGTTTTGGACTGTTATGTTAACAGGATGCTTATCTGATCCAGAACCTTCATTGTACATTTCATTTGCATCATTGATTAAACAACTAGCGATAGAAACTTGTTGGATTAGAACACCGAGATCAACACATATTGTTCAAAGTTTGTTAATTTTGAGTACATGGCCATTACCTAATCAAAAAGTTTTAGATGATTGTTCTTATAGATTTATTGGATTGGCCAAAAGCCTATCCTTACAATTAGGTTTACACAGAGGTAAATTTATGACTGAATTTACAAGAACTCAAGTCGCATTACCAGATGCAGAAAAATGGAGAAGTCGTACATGGTTGGCTGTATTTTTTTGTGAACAGTTTTGGTCTTCAAATTTAGGTTTACCACCAAGTTTACAGACTGATTATTTACTGGAAAGTGCCAGAATCGATGATTCACTACCAAAGAATTTTAGATGTTTAATTTCGTTAGCAATATTTCAAGCAAAATTAGTTAATATTATGGGCTTAAACGTTTCAGGTCCAGATGGTTTAATGGAACCAGCTAATAGAGCTGGTCCACTACATATCATGGAAAGAGAATTAGAGAGGTTAGTATTTAAATTACAGATAGACGATTTGGTTGTTGAAATTTATTATCTTTATGTGAAATTGATGATTTGCTTATTTTCCTTTTTACCAGAAACTCCAAGTGAAGATCAAACAAAATTTGTTACTATTGCTTACCATTCAGCAACAAGAATTGTTACAATTATGTCAAAGTTACTTGAGAACAAACAGCTAACTGAATATCCGATATATGTTAGACATTCTGTTACTACTGCATCATTTATTTTATTTAAATTACATTTGACACCGTATTTATTACCAAAGTATATCGATTCTTCAAGACAATCGATTGTTACAGTTCATAGGTTATTTAGAAATATGTTAGCAGCTTGGAAAGATGTTGAAAATGATATTTCACGTACTGCAACGGTTTTGGAAAAATTGAATTTTGTAATCATTACACACCCAGAATTATTTACAGATACTGAAGGCATAATAGTACGTATGAGATCACATCTAACAGGTTCATTGTTTTATGATTTAGTTTGGAATATTCATGAAGCTCGTAGACGTACAATTGAAGAATCAAAAAATAGCAAAGGTAAATCAAACAAACTGAAATCTAAAAATGTTAAAAACAGAGCCTTACCATTACCATTTTACAATCAAATAACAAAAGACGATTTTACAGCGATCAGAACAACCATTGAAAATGGTACCACCATAACAACTTTAGTCCCGACAGATCAAGCAATTACAAATGCAAAGCAAACTGCATTCAAAGCAGGTTTATCAAAACCAACTGAAATTAACGGTATTCCATTAGCAATGCTTGAAGCAACAGGTTCATTATCAAAACAAAAATCTTCAGGAGATGTAAAGATTCAGGGGCAACATCAATCAAAGCCACCACCATTATCATCATCACAACAACAACAGCAACATCAATCAAAACCACTATCATCATCATCATTATCACAACAGCAAGAGAAACAGAAACAGAAACCGAAACAACAACAACAACCAAGCATTCAATCAAGAAAACGTAAATCTATATCCATTACACCGAAGAAACAAGAAATGGAGAAAAAGAATGCTATAAACTTACAACCCCATCGTTCCACTTCGATGAGTGCAGCTGCAAGTGGATTAAAACCACCATTGTTATTCCCTAATAATCCAAGAACTAATATGAGCACATCTTCAGTCATTGATATAAATAATGATTTAACGGGCAATGAATTTAAACCACATTTAGTGACAACATCTCAATCATTAAGCAATAATATCAATAGTAATTTTAAAAAAGATAGTCTAAATTCAGTTAATATAGCAAGTCTGGATAATTTTTTTGAATCGCCACCCACAGTTCAAGTTTCAGTTACTTCAGAAAACACACCAAGTGATTCTCAATCAGTTAATACTAATACTCAAATAAACTTAAAACATAATAATTCATCGACTCATAGTCCAACAGATTCTGACTTATTAAATGAAATGTTTATCGATTCAATATTCCAACAAAATATAAGTAATCCAGCCGAAGACGATGACTTATTAGGTTGGTTTGATATGAATATGGCCCCTGAGTTTTAATGAATGTTTAATAATGCTAATAGTTACACAAAATAAACAGAACACAGACAGTTAACTTAATTTAATCTAATAATTTTTTTATATAAGCTCTTTTTTTAAGTAATGAATAATGAAACGACAAGAAATGACAAAGTAAAGAAGGGATATTTTGAAGAATTATTCGTCATCTTGTTGTTGTTCAGATTCATCAGATGGATCCATTATACCACCTTGACCAATGGCAAAAACACATTCAGTTTCAGCAAGACACGGAGAATCATAAATTTTACAAATTCTATTTGCACCTCTACCTTTCTTAAAATAAAGCCTTGTCGTTGAAGAATGTGCAATAATATTACCACCAATTGGCTTTTTAGGATCAGGATTAAATAATGCACCACCATCAACTTGAGCAACAACTTGATTTGTAATAACAACAGCAATACCAAATTCATCAGCTAACCTTTGTAAAGTTCTCATAAATTTAGCAACATGCATTTGTCTTGCACTTAATTCACCACGACCGCTATAATCAGTTCTATACAAGGCCATAATTGAATCAACAATTAATAAAGAAAAACGACTTTGGGCCATCATTTGAGCTGCTTGATTAAGTAATTGAAGTTGATGATCTGCATTATAAGCTCTTGCATAAGCAATATTTTCCATTGCTTCATGATCATCTAGCCCAAACCTACGAGCAATTGGTACAATCCTAACAGGTCTAAATGTACTTTCGGTATCAATAAATAAACATTTACCTTCACCACCACCCATTTCAACAGGTAATTGAGCAGTAACTGCTAATGTATGACATAGTTGAGATTTACCAGTTCTAAATTCACCAAAGATTTCAGTAATTGCACCAGTTTCAATACCACCACCTAATAAAGTATCTAATTGTTTTGAACCAGTAGTTAAAGTGATTAATTCAGAACGACGTTGATGAAATTCAGTTGCAGTTGTAAAACCCAGTGGAACAATTTTACTTGCTTCAGATATAAGTTTATCAGCCTTTTGATCAGATATACCTTTAATGGTTGTTAAAATTTTCTTTGGTGTATATGCAATCGATTCAACTGTACATAAACCAGCTTCTTGTAATTTTTCAATATCCTTTTTAGAAATACCATTACCAAGAAGTGCATCAACAGGAGAAGGACCAATTTGTCCATCATCATCATCTAGATCATCGTCTTGATCAGCATATCCTCGATTGTTATCAGAAACTGCAGTTTGATCATCATCTATTGCATCAATTTCAGTTGCATCATTATGCTTTGACGCGTCAGTCATGGAATGATCTACAATTTCTTGTCCATTGGATTGTTGTTGTGATTCATAAGAGAGATCTATAGCTTCTTGAGTCATTATAAAATTTTATTGTTGTTTTTGGGTATCGAAGTTTGAACTATTGGTATGATATTTCACTTTGAAAAGAAGGTAAAGGCAAAGGAACAGATCAATATAGAATAAAATTTCAGAAATGCGAAATGTCAAATGTCAAATTTTAAAAATTCATGTTGCAAGAGCGCTTATGGACATGAATTTTAAAAAGAGCTTCTTGATATGAAGTTCATTTTCGGTGGCAAATCTTAGTTTGTACCCTTTCATTTGAAATAAAAACGCAATAGATAAATAATAGATAACACACATATATAAAACCATGTCTGATCCATTTTCAATTAACGGTGGTACTGCAGTTGCTATGGTTGGTAAAGATTGTATTGCAATTGCGTCGGATATGCGTCTTGGATCACAATCACTTGGAGTTTCTAATAATTTTGAGAAAATATTTAATTACGATCATGTTTATTTTGGATTAACAGGCTTAGCATCAGATGTTATAACAGTCAATGAAGATTTCCGTAAAAAGACAAATTTATATAAAATGCGTGAAGAAAGATCAATGGAACCACAAACATTTGCAAATTTAGTCTCATCAAGTTTATATGAACGTAGATTCGGTCCATGGTTTGTTGGACCAATTGTTGCAGGTATTAATTCTAAAAGTGGGATTCCATTTGTTTGTGGGTTTGATTCAATTGGTTGTATAGATTTTGCAAAAGATTTTATTGTTTCAGGTACTGCATCAGATCAATTATTTGGTATGTGTGAAGCACTTTATGAACCAGATTTAGAACCAGAAGATTTATTTGAATGTATTTCTCAATCTTTATTAAATGCTGCTGATAGGGATGCTTTAAGTGGTTGGGGTGCTGTTGTTTATATAGTTACAAAGGAAAAAGTTATTAAACGATACTTAAAATCTAGACAAGATTAATTTTTAAATAGTTTAAATAATAATATTTATAAATCACTTATAAATATTGCATTTAGTAGTAAATTTTATGATATAAAAAGACACTCATACGATACTGCATCCATTTTTTATTTTGGAAAGCTGCTTTTCTTTAACGTTTTGAAAGTGTTTTCTTTTACACTATCAACAAATTATAAATTATGTACAAGTAGAACAAAAGGGGATCAATAAAGTCACTATTTAGATTCATCATTTGAAGGAGAAGGTTGTTGATTTTTCAATTTTTGTTTATATTCTAATTCAACAACTTTCTTTAAATATCCATTTTCACCCCATTCTTCTTCTTCTCTTTTCTTTTTATTTAATTGTAATTCTTTATTTTTTTCTTGACGTTTTAAAATTTGGATTCTATCATTAGCTAATCTATTATTATGTAAACATTTAGATAATTGAATTTTAATATCCGAACATTTGCCTAAAACAGTTTCAAAAAATGGTGATTTATGACACTCTTCTAATGCATCGATTAAATCTTCACAATTTTGAAAACGATCACGATCAAGAATAGGATGCATATTGGAATATATATGATGTTCAGTTGCAAGAAAAACAACTAAGTAACAGCTTTGATAGTCATGTACGGTACAAAATATAGAAAATTTAATTGGCAGTGTGTGAATTTCTCCGCGCAGTAGCAACAGTTGGAAAAATGTCATGCTAATTTATAAAACATGACATATACAATCAACAAAAGATGCCTTTTTAATTTATTCAATTAATTGAACCATAAATATATATTAATTAAAAATATGTCAGAGAAAGAAATTTTTGAATTTTTGGATTCATTACCAACAACTAATACTAATAATTCAGGTTCAACATCAAGTACGACTGATGATAATAAAGAGACAACAAAAAAATCTGATGATACAGAGATTTTAGAATTTTTGGATGAATTAGAAGAATCTAATAAAAAAAAGAAAGTCAAAGCGGAGCCAAAGAAAGTAAAGGAAGATCAAAAGGAAATAGAAGAAGAACCAAACGAAGAACCAAAAGAAGAATCAAAAGAAGAACTAAAGGAAGAACCAAAGGAAATAAAAGAAGAACCTAAGAAAGCGATAAAACAAGAGGTAGAAGAGTCAATTAATAAGCCAATCAATGAGCCAATCAATGATCCAATCACATCAATTACATCATGGTGGTCTAATAAAGGATCAACACAAGTTACCAATCAACTTTCCTCATTATGGGGTACAGCTCAATCAATTACTGATAAGGCACAAAAACAAGCTGAAGATGCAATTAAATTGGCAAGAGAACAAAGTATCGATACTAATATTAAAAATGTATTTAAAGAAATTGGTATATCTGGAATTCATGATAATATAAATGAATTATTAAGTGATGAACAACGTGAAGAACTAAGTAAATTAAGTATATCAGACGCCGAAAGTGTGGTAAAAAATTTAAATAATGGTCTAAATAATGGATTAAGTTTTTTTAATGGTACATTAAGTGAAGTTATTGAAAAGATTAATTCATTAAATTCAAAGGATGAAATAATTGAAGTTTATTTGGTCCATGATATGAAAAATTATATTGGATTATCAAATATGATTAAATCTAATTTTGAAAATGTGATGATACAACAAGTTGATGGATTAATTGACATAAAAGTAATTGAATCAGGTACAATTAAATCGGATGCAACTTTGAAAACTGAAAGAATTAATTTTTCGTTGTTTAATGGCAAAGGATCAGATGCAGAGAAGTTAATTTTGGCCAATATTGATAATGAAATGAAACAAAGTGAGAATGTTAAGAGAGAGCAAAAGGAAGAAGTTAAAAAGACAAAATTATTTATTGGACTACTTGCATGGACTTCAAATAAAGATATTACAAGAATTGATGATGATAATAGTAATGAAATTATAATTGATTCTAATTCAAATAGCTCATTTACAATATCATGTATTTTAAAAGATAAAGAACATGATATTTTAATTAATTCCAAATCTCAGCCATTACCTTTAAAATGGTTAAATTGGATTGAAAATGGAGGAGAAAAAGTAGGAGATGGAGAGGAGGAAGACGAAAAAGAAGAGGAAGAGGAAGAGGAAGATGATATTGATCCAAGTGATTGGGTTATTGAATGGGTTAATAATACAATTAACAACGTTATTGGTATAACTTCACAATCTTATGTCATTAAAAGAATGGGATATTAAACTTAAACAAATTTTATAAAAACTATACTATTTTTTATTTAAAATTAATCTTCTCTTGCATTAAATTGATCTAATATTTTAGCTAGACCCTTTTCAGTAACAGCTAATAATTCATGATCCCAATCAACGACTAAGGGAGCAACAAATTCAACATTCTCGATATTATTAATATTCTGTAAATCAACGACTAAATTTTTATCTTTAGTTAAATTTGGATATGCTAATTTCAAAGCTTTTTTACAAACCGGATTCATATGTAAAGATTTTTTAAAGAAATTAAATTGTTCTAAAGTTGGACTTTTTGTTGTTTTATCAAGTATGAATTTATATTCACCATTTTTTAAAGTATTATTATTTTGACTTTTTTCTAAAATTTGTAAAATTTTTAAACTTGCTTGAGATTTTGGATTATGAAATAATGTGATTACACTAGGTGAATGTTGTAATGATCTAAACATGATATTTTATATTGACTGTGTTACTTGATTTGATTGATGAAGGAAGAGATAATTCGGAGTGTAATCTATTTAGAGGATAAACGGGAACTTTTAAATACCCAATTTGGGACTTACCGCGATGAACCGAGCAAACAATAGATGGAGTCATTCATGGATTACATGCATCTGTATGTATGATTAATGTTTTATTTAAATATTTTTTATATAGTTGTTATTAACCTAGTTTAGGATACACATCATACCTTCTTTGATTCCACAATGGCATATTTTTTCTAACATTTTCAACTAAATGTAAGTCTATGTCAGCGATTAAAAGTCCGATTTCATCATTATCATCGGTATTTAGATCATACTCATGATGACCATCATCATTATTGGAAATCAAAACTTCATGTTTTTTCAACATACCAACGATATTACCTAATGGATCAATAACACAAGTACCACCATAACTTTCTCTACCTTTACAATGAACCCCGACTTGAGCGGGTAAAATAACATAACATTGAGTTAAAATAGCGATTGCTTTACCCAAGGTATGAAATTGGGGGCCAGTTTTAACGGTCCAAGCTGAAGGGAAAGATATAATTTGGGCATTTTTTGAACGTAAAGATAAAGATAATTCTGGGAATCTTAAATCATAACAGATAGCTAAACCTAAGTTACCAATTGGAGTATTAAAAGGTGGTAAAATTGAATTACCTGGTTCAACCGATTTAGATTCTTGTAAAATGGGACCATTTTTAATATTAACATCGAATAAATGTAATTTTTGATATCTTTGTAATAAATCACCATTTGAATTAATATAAATACATGTATTTTTGGTACGATTTAATGAATCATTTGATGGTTCATGAATACATATAACTACATCAATTAAATTTCCACCATTTTGTTTATTTAATTTAAGTAAGTCAACAATTGATTTAATTAATGGTGATTCATTATATGAAGTTGCTAAAGATTTTGAAATTTGTGCATTTGGAGCTATATAATCAGAAGCTTCGGGGAAGAAGATAACTCTTGCCCTTTGTTTAATTGCATTTTGAATGAATTTAGTAATTAATTTGATGTTTTGAGCAATGCATGGAGTTGACGTTATTTGTGCAACTGCAATAAGAGTCATGGTTGTGTTGTGGTAATAAAATAAGTGTGTATTGCGTAGGACTAAGTTAACGTTGGAATGTTTATCTTCAAATTTCTTATTTCCTAAATAGGTAGGTCAAGAGAATTTAATCAGTTCTCGATTGTTGAGCAAAAAAATCTTGTTTCCTTTATGAAACACATGTAAGAGACTATGGGAATTACAAATTTATAATAGAATTTGGAAGATTAAGAAAATTTCTAGGTGTGTAGGAAGATTGCAAAATGCCACAGTTCATTCTAGACAAAGATGGACGGTTGAGACAGGTTAGTTTAACCCTTAACCCTTTTTAAAAAAACTCGCGCAGACGAATCAATAAGGGAAAATTACAAAAAGAGAATTTCATAATTCAGAAGTTTTTCAGTTTTTTCAAAGAACGAAAAAAAAAATAAAAGAATTACACCAGTGAATCTCTTTGATTTTTCACCAATCAAGCACGGACCCACCACATCACGATGACGAGTATAGACTTAGCAATAGATGTATATACATTACTTAAACAAAATGAAACATCATTAGAATCATTAATTCAAAGTATTCACACAATTGCACGTAATGCATGTATGTTTAAAATTGAAGAAATTATATTAGTTAGTAGTGGTAGTGAAAAGGATGATATTCTAGTTGGTAGTTTATTTCAATATTTTATAACACCAAGATATTTAAGTAAAGAAATCTTTAAAGTGAACATTGAAAAGGGATTAATAAATAAGAGAATATTTAAGAAAGCTTCAAAGATGCCATTAATTACAAGTATTGTTGAAATACTAAAACCAGAAATTAAGAAAAAGAATAAGTTTAGAGAAGGTATTAGCGTTTTCAAGAAACCGGGCATTAGAGAAAAAACAGCTAGTGGTAAAGTTAAAAAGCTGAAAAAGGGAAAGAATGGTACCAAATTTGTTAATGTTGGATTGAACAAGATGATCGAATTGAAGGAAGAAATCCCAGTTGGAGTTAGAGTGAGTGTTGATATTGAGAATAAAAGTGTAGTTGGAGTTAAAGAAGCATGGGGAGGGTATTGTGGATATTCAATTAGGGTTAGTGAGAATATCGAAGGTATTTTTACAGGGGGTAAAGAATATGACGGAGGGATTTTAGTTAGAACGGGGGGGATTTTTAGGGGAGAAAGCGAAATCCCCGGTGGGATTAATTGTGGGAAAATTGATGGTGGGAACATTGTTGTGTTCTTCGTGGGACGCGCGGAAGAAGAGGCAGGGGAAAGTGCTGGGGACAAATTTTTTGATGAAATTGCTGAAATGACAAGGGCGAGAATTGAAGATGCAACAGTTGTTGCAATGGCAAAGTGTGTTTCTTTATGAAACAGATGCATCTAGCACATACAAGCCATACACGTTTGATTATACACTACAATGGCCAGAGGAATTTTGAAAAATGTCGATGTTGGGGCAGCATACCGGAGAGAAGGACCTAATGAGTTGGAAGGAGGACCAGAAGCAGAGATTGATCGTGCGCAAGTGATTGCCAACACAAGAGCCAACGCAAGAGGAGGAGGAGGTGCTACTGTTAATGTTAAAGCTAAGGTTGATGGTGTTAGTAAGGGAGCAGACGGAGAAGATGGCGAGAGACCCCTTGTGTGGGATGAGGGTAATCTTCTAGTGAATGAACAAGAGAAGTGTGCGACCATGAAGATAGATGAGCCCAAGACGCCCTACGAGGGGGGGTTTGATCCGACGGGGGAATACTACCGAGACGACGTAGAGAGCGGTGACTTTGTGTTGGGCGCCGGAGAAGACGACAACAACGACGGGCTGGATGGAGAGACGATCGAGCGGGTGCGGGCAGACGCCGAGGGGCAGCAGGGAGAGCAGGGAGAGCAGGAAGAAGGGGGAGCGGAAGCGTCGGAGGCGTCGGCGGAACAGAAACACCGGCGGTTCGAGGAGATGCGCAAGCAGCACTACAAAATGAAGGCGTTGCCCTTGAAGCAGCAGCGCGAGGAGTAATTCCGCCGCGGGCGACGAGGTTCCACCAGGTTCCACCAGGTTCCACCAGGTTCCATGCGTCCCAACCGTTTCAACCGCCGCCCCAAACACACAGATAGTCTAGCTGAGGCAATTGTCCGGCTGGGATAGTGTGATTGCGTTATTGTTCGGTTTCGGTTTCGGTTAACTTATTTCATTTATTTATTTTCTCTATTTATTTACTCCCTTACATACCCTTATGTTCCTGTTTCTAGTTTTTATGTCTGTAGGAGTGACTTGACTAACTTAACCTTTCTTCATTTCTGCTCGTTTTTCTGATAAATCCTCTCTTCTCCTCAACTCTTCCTCTTCTTTGCCCCATTCTTCCCCTTTCCCTTCTCCTGTCCCTCCCCATCCACCTATCCCGCTATGGACTCGATGAATACCCCTCAACCTTGGCCTATGGCTCATCATGGTGTCTCAATTCTTAATTCCACTTCCTTAACTCCTTCCCAACAGCTGTACTGGAATGCCTACAATACAACTACTTATTTCACCCTAGATACACCATATCATTCCTTGTTAGTCTATCATTTATTCCTTTTATTTCTTTCCTCCTTCATCATTTACCCAATAGTTTTAATATTTAATAATTTAAAATCAAAATGGTTCTTACCTTCTCTTTATATTCAATCAATAATCTCCTTATTTGCTTGCATTCTTTACACTATATTCATTAACAATGTGGCCGATTTATACCCTGGTATGGCTTATACAAAAATGATTCATGGTTTAATTGTTTTCACCGTGTTAAATATCTTATTTTCAACTTTACATGCTTACAAAAATTCAAATTTTTCTTTCTCTAATGCTTCATCTACACCATCTTTATCATCATCTGCTTATAAATTATTAGGTTTAGGTATAAACCCAAACTCTAATGCCAACTCCATCTTTAATTCGAACTCCAATTCCAATTCCAATTCCAATTCCAATTCCATTTCTCCAATTCCTTTATCGAATTTCTCTGCTTCCCCCTCTTCAACTTTATTTGGTGATGATGATGAACATGAAACAGATTGTTTCATTTTAGATGATGTTCCATTAACCTCTTCAACTACAACCACTACTTCTTTAATTATAAACATTCTTTATAATTTATCCATTTGGTTATTATTCATTTATTATTTAGTTCTTTTACCAACAGGTATTGCATGTCTTAATCTTATGGGTCAAGGTCATCGGGTTTTCAATTTATTAGCTCATTTTATCAAAGGTGGTGTCTTTTTCTCACTTGGTATTTTATCTTTGGCTAGATATTGTGGCGCTTATAAGTCAATTGGTGGTTCTTGGAATTATTCAGTTATTGATCCAAAAAATTTCAATTCGGTTTTCATAAAACTTAATAAAATTCTACCAACTAATGGTACTATTTTAACTTTTGAATTTATTGAATCTTTCTTAATTTTCTTTTATGGTTCAACTAATATCTTTCTTGAACATTTAGCTTCAAAAGATGGAAAATGGACTGCCAAAGATTTACAACATATTTCAATTGCTTTCATGTATTTAGGTTCGGGTTTATGTGGTTTAATAGTTGAATTTAAATTATCAAATTGGAAGAAGAATTTATTCATTAAAAATGTTCCAAATATCAATATTAATAATAAATTAATTACAATTGGTTTCTCTCCAAATCCTTTTCCCGTTTTTACTATCTTTTGGACTGGTTTATTAATGTCAAAACATGCACAAGCTTCATCTTTATCAACTGATGTTCATATTCAATGGGGTTATTTATTAACTTATGGTTCTTTCTTTAGAATTATCACATTCTTCTTATCAATGTTAAATACAAATACAAACTCCACTTCTTCATCTTCTTCAAGTTTATTCAAACCTTTTAGACCATTAACCGAACTGATTACAAGTTTTTGTTTACTATGTGGTGGCTTAATCTTTATGGAAAGTACTGATCAAATAATCGAAGCAATGGCTTATAGAGGTTTAACTTCAATGTTTACAATCAATTTAAGCGTTGGTGTTGTTAGTATTGTTATGGCTTGGATTATGTTAGTTTTCGTTATCAAAGATAGATTTTCCAGTTAAATGCATTCACATCTATCTTTTCTTTCCTTTCCTTTCTTTCATTTCATTCATTTTGTTAATTATTACTAAAAATAAAAAATAAAAAAAAAAATTCTTATCATTCTGTCAATCTTGCAATTATTATTTTATGTCCTTTTCTCCCATTATTATTTTCTTTAACGTATTCAAATTTTTAATTTTTAATGTCTCATCTTTCTTTCTTTCTTTCTCTCTACTCTTTATTACCATTATTTATGTCTCTAATTATCTTTTATAAAATTAATTAACTAAAAATGATCTGAAAAAATGATAACAATAAAATAAAATAAAATAAAAAAAACTCATTAAATACACGAATATACACAAACTAATGCTACTAGTCTTCTCTATCTTTTAAATCTTCTTACTAAATCTGGTACTTTAAATGGTACACG
Source organism: Pichia paraexigua (assembly GCA_030573095.1). Classification (NCBI taxonomy): domain Eukaryota; kingdom Fungi; phylum Ascomycota; class Pichiomycetes; order Pichiales; family Pichiaceae; genus Pichia; species Pichia paraexigua. The sequence goes on along the minus strand of JAJMCR010000087.1, from coordinate 15,873 downwards.
TAAAACAGCAATCTTAGAACCTGCTGCATCAATACCATCACTTTTATTAGCAACCATAATGGAACATCCTAAAGTACGTACCAAAGCTAATAATTTTGAAGGTTTTAAACTTAAATCTGATGCTAATGTGGATAATTCTAATCTAAATTCAAATAATGTTAATAATAAAATTATAATATAACATAACAATTTATCCTCTTCCTTTGGTCCAATATTGAAAATTCTAACTTCTTTATCGAAATTTGATGATTTGGTTTTAACATTACCAAAATTTTGTAAAGTAAAATTAATTGATTTAGCTGATGGTAAATTGTGATATGATTCTAATAATTTATCCCTACGATTTAATCTTCTATTAAAATATAATCCAACTAATAATGACGTAAATGAAATTAATTGTAATTTATATCTGAGATCTTCATTAACATTTGAACTAACTAAAGTACCATTACTGGAAATAACATTCTTTAAAAGACGTCCAAATATGGATTTTTTCAAATTTTCAACATCTCTATCTTTATTAGGTAAATATGGTAATAATTTCAATTTACTAACAATATCATCATCATTATTAAGGTATGCATCAATTGGAAATGTAGCTAAAATAAAATCAGGTACAATTTCATTGATTGGATAAATATCTTCAACATTTGTAGCATTTGGATAACATGGAGGAATGACTCTATTTTCCTTTTCAACTAATTTAGCCATTTCTTCCCTATTTGGCATACTTTTAGTGGTATTTCTAATACCATCAATAATATCAATTTGTGAATCTTCTAGCATACCTGAATCAATTTTATTTCTAGATGCTTCATTAATTGCCTTTTTAGCTTTCTTTGTACCAAATTCTTCACCCAATGCATTTCTACGTTCATTAAATGTACCATCTTTTGAAATATCTTTACGTTTTAAAGTTTTCAATAATTTCGAATCATTAATTAAAGTTATGTTTGAATTTACTCTACCTGAATAAAATTTCGAATTTTTAATTAATTTAAGTTTAGAATTCGATGCATCATAAACCCCAATAACATATTGTGATTCCGTTAATTCGTCACCATCATATTGTAGTTCATTGTTATTACATTCTCCATGTAATATAGATTTTCTTCCATCATTGGTTTTTTTATTGTTTGTGAAAACTTCAAATTCAACTGATGGTGATATTTCTGTGGCATTTGAAAATGATGCAATTATCGCATCTCCTGAGCTAACTTCTACATCAACGTCTATCGTTTTAGATTTAGTCATTGTTTATGTCCAAGAAGTTATTGTTGATTCTGCACTAACTAATCTTTATGAAATGAAATTGGAAAAAAAAATTTTTATTGAAAAATTGTAATGAATCGCTACAACTGGTAGTACTAGAAAAGTCTACTCTTTTTTTTTTTTTTTTTTCTGTAAATAAAAAAATTGAAAAATTCCACACTTCTAACTTTTATAATACCTATTTAGGAAGTTTCATTTATCAAAACTTTTTATAGAAAATGGATAGACTACCACCTAATCATATATCATACTATCAAATTCTTAATATACCCAAAACAAGTACTTCACGTGATATAAAGGCTGCATATCACAAGAATTTATTGACACATCATCCGGACAAACAACATCAACAGGATAATCAAATTTTAAAATCTTGTACATATTCGATATCTGAAATTCAAAATGCCTATAAAACTTTAATTAATACGGATTTAAGAAATCAATATGACCAAATACTACATGCGCATTTTATAAAACTAGGATTGGTTGGTGATTTTAATTCTAATGGTATTGACTTAAATGGTATTGATCATATCGATCTAAGTGAATTTACTGAAACGGATGAATTTTTTAAACATTCCTGTCCACGATGTAAATTTCAAAATGGGTTTATAATTACTGATGAGGATTTAGAAAACGGCATAAATGATCACCACGATGACGATAATGAGGAGGAGGATGCTGAAAATTATCAATTATTAATTCAATGTGCTTCTTGTAGTCTTTGGTTATGCGTTACTTATTCAATTAATTAAATTATACACAGCATTAATTCTCTAATATCCTTGCTCTCTTTTACGTTCTTCAATGAATACCGCATTTAATGCTTGTCCAACTAATTTCAAATCCGCTAATAACCCAATATGCCCACAAGTACCTCTAAATTTACCACAAAATTCATATGCATATTTATCACCATATCCATATTCTTTACCTCTCCAATCATGTCCATCATTTAATCTCGGATCTGCACTATTCAATCCACATTTATCATCACCTTCGGGTCTTTTACGTCCTAATTCACGTGGGAAATTCCAACCTTGATAAACAACTCCATCTCCTGGTCCATAAAAAAATTTATAATATTCTCCACGTTTAATACATTCTTTACCATCAATTAAACAATATTTAACACTTGGCACACCGTTTGAAAAAATTTGTGCCATTGGTGGATATTTTATATTATCATCACGTTGAAATGTTAACAGAAAATTCTTTGTTCTATTTAATGTTCGTTTTAAAAACTTGTATGATTCAATCCATGAATATACTTGTCCACCACCACATCCACTACCATTACCATTACCATTATTTAATCTATTTATTTCATCACTAACTAATAATTCAGTTTCTTCATTAACTTTGATTTTTAAATATGATTTAATTTCTAATTTTAATTCATCATCATCATTAATCGAATCCAACTTAATTAATCCTAATTCAATATCCTTTTTCAATTTAACTAATGAAATTAAAGGACTTAAATTATAAACAACCCAATTTTTAATATCCCAAAAATCAATTTTATACCTTTTACCATCTCTCAAATCTCTAAATAATACCATACCACCATCTTTACCATCTTCAAGATTTTCGCCACCCCAACCAGGTGGTACGAAAACATAACTACTTCTCATGAAAAAGTTGGCTTCATTTGTTAAAATATCTTTACTTAATAAAATTGAATCACTAAATCTAATTGGTCCTAATATATTACAACATGGCATTGGTGTACCTGCATAAATAATTGATCTAATTAATTTATGATCTTTAATTAATGCACCATGTGCAATTATACCACCCATTGAATGTGCAATTATAATAACACCTTTCTTTTCTTTTTGTTTATTTACAATTTTAATTAGTTCTTGATGTAATTGTTCAGATATTAATTCAGGTGATAATCTCCAATCATAACCCCAAGTTTTAGCATTAACATTTGGATTTGAATTTAATCTTTTTAATAATCTTTTAGATATATCAACAGGTCCAATATGTGTTAGCATTTTAGTCGGATACATAGATGGATAATTTGAATCATTGAATTTAGATGAATTTAAATCTTTCATTACATTTTCATCATCTCCAAATATTGTTTTTCTTGCATTTAATTCCCTTAATTCATCTTCATCATTCGGTCCAATAGTTAAATTAATTTTACGTATATTTAAGCCTGCTTCAATTACAGGTATCCAGGTTCTTCTTTTAGTTCTTGAATCTCTTAAAACTGATCCTCTATATCCTCCAATTATTAATATATCACCATCAATTTGATTATATATTTCTAATTCCGGTGAAGGCGTATAATTAGATTGTAATGTACTAACAACTGGATTCATTGGGATTGATAATAATTTAGTTGTTGTAGATACAACTTTTGATGGTGATAAAATACTATTGGTAATTTTAATTTCATTAGTTGAATTATTATTTGATAAATTAGATGATATCTCTGAATGTTCTAATTCTTTGGGAATTGGTAATGATTTGGAGGTAGCGTTACTACCCAGCATTGTATTTGCCACATATGATGTTTCATTACCCAAATTATCAGTAGTATTCACTTTCTTATTTGATAATTTGGTAATATTTAATGATGTTGATTTAGGTATTAAAGATTTAGCTAATGCTTTATATTTCCCATCATCTAGATGTGTTATGTCTTTATAATATTTTGCTTCTTCAATAGTATCTAAAGATTCTTGTCTTTTCAATTTTAATTCAATTCTTTCACGAAATTCAAACTCATTTTCATGTGATTTAAATTGTGATATATCATCCCAATAAACTGGTACTCCTGGTGGTGGATCTGGAGATTTCGGATGATATTCCCTTTTTACATTATTAAAATCATTTTGAATAGTTTTTGAAAATGGTAATAATCTGGTCATCTTTTTCAGTGTTTTAGTAAATAAAAATTCATTATGTTGAAAATAATGATGATAATTATGATGATGATGTCCCAGATGTTCATGATTTTGAAAATGATGATAATGTTTAGTGATCTTACGTAACGAAAGTTTTGCTTTATCTCTATTATCTTTAATTACTTTTACATCATCAACCATTTCATTAGATGCTGTTGAAAATGGAAATGAAAAATTGAATATTTTTTTGGTATCTTCATTTTCATCCTCAGGTGATGGTGATACAGATATTGATGATGGTATTTCATTAATACTTTGATCTTCATCCATTGTTGAAGTTTCATCATCATTATTTTCATCATCACTTGAATGTAAAATAACATGATCATTAGTATTATTAATCGTGGAATTTGTATTATTCAAATTCACATTTGATGAAAGTCTACGAGGTAATTGAATACTTGATTTAGTTTTAGAAAGTTGTAAACCTCCAATAATTGAAGTTGCATCCTCTCTTGAAATTTGTCTTGAAAACTTCTTATAAATTTGATCATTCGGCATGAGATTTGAAACCTCTGAATTAATTGATGGTTGATATGATTCAATTGAATCTTGATCAAGTGTATCATCACTATCACTATTAACATTGTAATTACTTTTTTGGTAACCATTATTTTTATTATTGTCTTTATCAATTATACCTCTATTTTGTTGCGGTAGTTGCGGAGTTGATGAATTTGCTGACGTATCTTCGGAAACAGAGACGGATGCCATTCCATTTGCAACATGACTCAATTCCGGTGCTATTTGTATGGTCATTGCATGTATATAAAACGTTTTCTTTCAAAAAAAAGATCCAACATTAGGTCTTCAGACATCATGCATAAGCAGATCAAGAGCACTAAAATTCGGATTTTGAATTTTGAATTTTTTTTGAATCCCACCTTTTCACCCACGTCACATGAGAAAAGAAAAATATTTTCCAGTTTAACCTTTCTTCTTACCTTTCTTTTTTCGTTTTTTCTTTTTTAAACTATGCACTATCTTAAGTTTCAACCAGACTCCCATTAAGGGACGGCCATCTGTGTTGGAATGTGTCTCTGTGCAAAGAATGAATTGGTGCTGGAATGCAATGGACGGAAAGAAACAGTGTGTTTTATTTCACATTCTTTTCAATTCTTACTACCATCATTGCAAGTGTTGATTTCATTACCAATTCCATCGACATGAAGAGTTTTTCTAAGTGTTAATCTAAGGAATTGGTGATTTCAATTCGTAATATCCAGCACACACATACATATAAGTAATTTTATAGTAAAACAATATGTCTTTTATATTACACAGGTCAAAGTTACAAATAACGTATATGATTAATTAACTAATTCATGCCATTTAATTGTCTCTCCAATTCTTTATTACGTTCAGTCAAAAGTTCAATTTTAGTTAAAGCTTCACGATATTTACGTTCAGTCTCTTCTAATTCTTGAATTCTTGTCTTTCTCCTTTGACGGAATGCTCTTTGAGCAGCTCTATTTTGTTGTGCACGTTTTTCACTTTGTAATTCATGTGTCATTGTATCATCTTTCAATAATTGTGCAACTGCAACAACATTTGATGTCGAATCAATAATTGCAGGTTTTGTAATTTTGTGTTGATTTATCTTTGATCGAGTTGTTGATGTAGAATTTGTTAATGGTGTCTTTTGGTCTTGGTCTAGCTGTTGTATTTGTTCTCCATTATCATCATCATCATCTTGCATTTGTGATTGCATTTGACTTGCATTAACTATAGCACTCATGTTTGCAATATAATTAACATTTTTAATTCTAGCCGGATTTCCCTCTTCATCATTATTATTTGCCAAATTCATAACATCTTCATCATGATCTTCATTACCTTTGATGTCATGCGGAGAGTCCATATCCACCACATCATCTTCAATCCTATCCATTTGGTCCATATCATCCATTTGTTGGTTGAGTTCGGGGTCAAGAACCGACTCATCTAGGTTGTTCTTAGAACTATTACTGTTGCTGCTACTGTTGTCATTATTGAGATTGTTGTTATGGCCAGCTAAAAGTTCTTTCCTAGTTTCAGAAACAGAAACAGCAGCGGCAGCCATGGTGGCCACATCGATGTTCTTATTTGTGTCGTCCATTTAGCAGTTGATGTTGATGTTATTAATATTTTTGTTATCTCTCTATTACCTAATAAAAGTGCAACGACGTGCAATTCAAAACAACAACAGCTGGATTACCTAATAATTGTGGAAAGAAGCGAGAAAACCGGAAATGAAAATAAATGAAAAAATGAGAAAATTATTTTGAAATTTGAGGAGCTTCAATCTTAAATAATAACTTTTAACCTATTTTCTTCTGACAACTATCCATTTCTCGTCCCGATCACAATGTCAACACAGGGACTATCTAATTTACAACAACAAAAACAACAGCAGTCTTTGAATCCTGGTTCTAACTCGAAATTTCATCAATTATTTACATCCCCAAATGGTCAAAGATCAATTAATAATTCGACACATAAAATTTGGAATAGTGATAATAATAATACCATTACCGACAAGAACAGCAACTACATCAACAACAGCAGCAATAACGAGGGCAATACCAATAATGGTAATTTTAAGGATGTTGATACAAACCACCTATTTTTCAATAATAAAGATTTAGACCCTGTATCATTACCAAACAGGTCATATTCAACAATTCCTCATCAATCGACAACAACCCCTTTAAATACTACTACCAATCCAAGAAATTTACTTAATAGACATTCGTATTCATTTAAGAATCAATCTTTTAACTCAATAAGTGCACCACCGTCCGCACAAAGACATTCAATATCGAACCTACTTGTACCACAACAATCTCCAATAGGCAGAAATAATAATGCTAACAATAGTGATCCTTCCACATCGCCGAATTCTTCATGGATTTATAATAATTTTTCAAATAACTCAATCGATGATGTATCTTTAACTAACAATACGTTAAAACCATCATCCAGGTCGTCGAGATTTTTCCCAAGTCCAAAAATTGATACAAAAATTCAAAATTTTGATTATAATAATTCGACAACATTATCTCCGATTAATAATAGTACTACTACTAATAATAGCAATAATATTTTTAATAACTCACCTTTAACTACTGATTCAAGAAGGTCAGCTAATAATTATAATTTTTCGTTTAACGAATCACCGTCATTAAAGCATTATGATTCTAATAATTTTGATAATTCAGGTGATAGTATCCACCCTAGTAGGAATGATTCGTATTCTACAATATTTGGCGATAATAATATCGGCAATTGTAATACCAATCCAAATGACTCCTTTTCTTCAAATATCCTAAACCCAAATAAATTTCAAAATTTCCAATCAAGTCCATTACATAATTCAACATTCGCATGTAATCCTGGCAATATGAATGCTCAAATAAATATAAATAATAATAACATTATAAATTTACAATCATTTTTAAATCGAAATAACGAGGAAGAATCACAGTTACAAAATGATGAAATTGATGTTCATACAAATAAATTTTTTCCCAGTTTTGTAGATGATTTAAGCAATGAAATTAAAAATACATTTGATAATAATATTAACTTTAGTGAGAATAACAATAACAACAACAATAGTCTCACTATTCACCAATCATCTCCTTCACCATCACCATCATCTTCACCCTCAAAAAAATCGAATACTTTCAATACTAGCAACAGTTTACCATTTAATAATGTTCCGAATTTACAACCTACAGTTCAATTACTAAATCTGAATAATTCAAAGAAGCCAACAACTCCTGTAATTGAATCCCCACATACCCCAATAAATCAACAAAGTTTAAATCAGTTATTCTATAATTCATACAATGAAACAGAGAAGGAGAACAGTATAGAAGATGAAGGACAAATGAATGATAATGATAATGATGACGATGATGATGAGCTGGACTCAATTCCATCACCTTCCATTCCAAATATTGAAATGTTACCAATATCTAAGCCAATAAAAAATGAAATGTTAATAAATGAAATTGATACAAGGTCAAGAATTTTACATTATATTAATCATATAATTATTAGACATAAAATCATTTTTAAATCTTTTATAATTTCAGTCCCAAATGGTATTAAGTTTCCAACACTTAAAAAAATGATTAGTTCATTATTCTATTCAATTGGTTTAGTTAAAGCCTTTTATTCAATTAATAACAATACTAATGATGAAAATAACTTACAATTTATTAAATATAAAGTTATTTTAGTTGTTGCACATTCTCAATTAACTAATAATTTTAATTCAATAACCACGCAAACCAATGCAAATAATAGGCAATCATCGATTCCAAATTCTAACAATGGACCATGGAAAAGTATTAAAGTTAAAAGTACAGTAAATAAAAAATTTAAAGAGCCAAAAGAATTTAAAGATTGTAAGATTTTGATATTTTATGATTCTGAAGATGTCAATTCTGAAAATTTGATTAATAAAAAAACGGATAAATTAATTTTTGAATCAAAACAATTCAAAACTTTCAAAAACAGTTTAATTTTAAATTCAAATAATTCAATGTCGGAACCTTTAACAACAAATAATAAATTAGATGTATGTTGGTATCCAGAAGGTTTTAGCTCAACCTTCCATAGAAGAGGTGTCAATAATTTTATGTTCGTTAGAGAATTACAAAGTAAAATGATAATTAATCGAAATAGAATTAACAATGGAGGAGGTGTAATTGAAATGGGAGAATTTAGAATTAGTATGCCAATTGAAGAAATGTGTTTAATTACCGGAAAAGATAGCAATAATAATAACAATAATAGTACTGAAAAGGTTAAAAGATCGTTTTTAGTTCATGTTGATTTACGTGAACTTGATGGTAAATCAATAAATAAAGAAGATAGTAACAACTTTAGCAAAACTCCAGTTTATATGAAGAGAGATCCAAGTAGTAATGACGATATTAGAGGTTATCATCATAATCGTAATGGATATAAAAACCATAGTTATCATAACAACCATAGCCATAATACCAACACTACTAATAATAATAATGAAATAGACAATTCAAATGGTCATTCTCCAAACTCAAGAGGTAGGTACAAGAAAAGAGGTGGATTTACACGTAGAGGCAGAGGAAGAGGTGGAATATAGGCTCAACTATTTAAACTACATTTTTAAAATGTAATTACTAACTCTATCAGATTCATTAAATCAGTATATTTTGTTTTAAATTCAGCGACCGAAGTCTCTTACAGTGTGAATAAAATTTGTTCATCATTAGAGTTAGTAATTGTGTATGTATTAATCGTTTCATTTCTTTCTTTGTTTCTTTCTTTCTCTGCTAAATCCCCCTGGATTTAGACTGGAATAAAAAATGTAAAAGTAGTAATAAAATCAGCTATCTGCGACATATCCGCCGTTTCTCCATCTCCACTGACCAGAAATTTGTACACGAAGACCAGCTTGCCGTAAAGCAGGAAATGGATACTCATCAGTCCGCCTGTCGAATAGAATCATCATCTAGAAAAAAAAAGAGAAAAAGAAAACATGAATGTAAAATAGAGAAATTCAGAAAAACAAAAAAATTGATTCGAAATATTGAAAGAAATAAATGTTGTGTGCTCATACAAGGCTGAAACTTAACGAAAACGAAGGTTGTCAACACGTTGCATTCAGTCGGAACAATTGGTTGAAAATGTGCTAATCACCGCAAACAACAAAGTGTTAATCTGAAAAAGAAATAAAAAACAAAGAAAGTTCTTGCTCTCCAAATAAATTCTATGAAAGAAATACAGAAAAAGAAAAATGTGCGATTCCCGTTCCTTTTATAGAATTTGGCAAAAAAAAAGTGTTTCTCAATAAGGAGAGGGTTTCTCTAATAACTTGTTAGTTTTTATTGCTAGTTTATACACACACTATTCTTTCTTTAAAAGGTTTTCATGTAGTTGTTGAACGTTGAACTTGGACAAGTTGTTGTACGATAAATGATTCACCACACTGAGTCCAATGTTGTTTTTGAAACAGTACACGTTAAGTAACGAGACTGCTTCTTTGTATCGTAATTGCGTCTTACCTTCTCCAAACACAACATCCATTTGTTTCTGTATCAAATCCATGAACTCATCTCTTGATATCGTATCAAAGTTACGTTTTACAAGATTCACATTATATGTAGTTATGTTTTCACCACATTCCTTTATCTCTTCAAGAACTGCATTTAGCATTTTAACAAATTCAGTTTCTGTTGCATTACATGATCTATCAATACCAACCATTCTTTGTATGAACCTACCACTTTGATTCTTATTATCAACAATATCTTGGCATATTTTAACTACTAATTCACTTGGTTTAACAGGTTGTCTTAACTTGAAAAATGTAAGTGATTCAACTCCTAATTGAACTTCTCTAAATATCAAGTCTTTATTATTTCTGTTATGTTTTGCCTTATCATCATTTTTTTTCAATTCTGCAATTTCTTTAGCAATTTCATCTTCAACATCAAGCACTTTCTCTTCAGCTTTTTCTTTCTCTTCTTCATTTTTTTTTTCTTTAATTTGTGGATAGTGTTTTTCAATACCTTCTTGTAATAAAACCCTCAACTCTTTAGCAGCTGCAATTTCTTTAAATCTTGCACATGTTGCATATATTCCATATTGTCCAGGTTCAACCAAGGCATGACACCTTTGTCTTTTACCGCTGTTGCCACCGTTTGAATTACCTTTCCTTTTACCCATTGCTTGATTAAGTAACTGATTACTAGATGTTTACAGAAAAAAAGTAATAGATAATAAATAAATTTTATGTACTTGTTACAAAATTGGAAAAACTTGAAAATTTCATAGGAGTTTAAAATTTAAAAATTTCATTTATTCCCCTTTCTCTTTCTTTTCCAAATCTTCTTCAACTTCTCTTTTCCATCCTTTACGTCTTTGTCTTTCTTCAAATGCTTCACGATTAGCAAGAACTCTATCCACAATACTTGCAACATTCATACCTTTATACTTACTTGCTGGAATTGAGACAATTTCAACATCTTTAACATTAGCAAATTCATCTTTGGCAATATTTGTAGGCCCATGTGCAATCTTTACAATGTTACCAACGTTTTTCAAGTAATCGTCATCAACGGCATGTGGTGCATTAAGTATAATACCGTCAATATATTTACTTTGTAAAACACACAATGAACGTTCGAATAAACTCATAATTGGATAATTATTACCCTTAACTTGATTCACTGTTAAATCATCTGTCAGTCCAACATATACAATACAGCCTGTATTCTTCGCTAATTCTCTAACTTCTTTTAATAGTGTAATATGTCCTGGATTAAACAAATCAAAACCCCCAGAAACGTAGATTATATTTTTACCCTCATTTTCCAGACATCCTTTAATCAGTTCATAAATATTTTCACCTGTATTAACCATAACTTTAGCACCTGAGTTTTTGGCATCTGGTCCTGTTGCATATTGTCTATATTTTTCAATATTAGATTCAGTTAAAACATACTTTTTATCATCTAAATCATTACTACCTTTATTGACCCATTGATTTTCATCAATTTTAAACATATGGTGATTCTTTGAAAATAATAACATTCTTCCAACTAGATCAGTGGTACTAATATTGGGTGTTCTTTTAACGACAATAAATCTACCCATTTCTTTAACTTCTGCATAACAATCTTTGCCATCTTTATCAGTAGTTATATCATCACCATGAACAACATATTTACAGCCATATTGATTCATAACTTTGTAGTCAGTAACATATGGTGCATCAGCAATTGCCACACTACACCACCTACAACCTTCAACCGCAGCCATTCTTTCATCTAATTTCATAACTGGAGGTCCTTTGTTAATAAGAATGTCTTCATCATTATGAACTCCAACATATAATTCATCCCCATGTTGTCTTGCTTGCATCATTGCACCTGCATGCCCATGGTGTGCAAAGTCAAAGCAACCATCTATCCAGATTTTTCTTTCATCTAATTCAACCATTTTATCTATAAGGACTAATCACTAAAAACGTGTTATTTACCGGTGGAATTTTATGTACCACAATTTTTGTGTAATCAATCGACAGTTCGAGAGTGCAAATTTAGAGGATGTATAAATTGTGGTTTTAATTACCAATCTTTCCGGTTTGATTTACTTTTTTCTTCTTCTTCCGTTTACTCTCTTTTCTTGTTAACAAACAAATAAATGACAAGCATTAAACTCCCTCAAACAGGACTATCAATTCCAACTATTGGTTTTGGATCAGGTACAAAATGGCAATGGAAGAAAAAAGCCAATGAAAGTACGGCAGTAGCCAAAGATAATTTATCAAATACAGATCCTGATTTAGTTAATTCTATTATTCAAGCACTAGAAACTGGATTCAAACATTTAGATACTGCTGAATTCTATACTACAAGGCCAGATATTGGAGTTGCGGTTTCAAAATATTTAGAAAAGTATCAAGATAAGAAACGTTCTGATATTTTTATAACTGATAAGTACAGTGCAAATGCACCTGATGTTCCAACGATTTTACCTGATGGTTCAATCCGAGGTCCATATGAATCATTAAAATCAGGCTTAAAATTGATGAATTTAGAATATGTTGATTTGTTTCTGCTTCATACAGTTGCAGTCCCCGAAGGACTGTCATTAGTTGATGCATGGAATGAAATGATTAAATTACAAAAGGAAGGATTAGCTAAAAATATTGGTGTTTCAAATTTTGATATACCACATTTAGAGGTTCTGAAAAATGGTACTAATGTATTACCACAAGTTTTGCAAATTGAATTTCATCCATATTTACAAAATCAAAGTCCAAATATTATTAAATTTGCAAACGATAATAATATTTTAGTTGAAGCTTATGGTCCATTAGTTCCAATCACAAAAGCTCTAGCAGTTGAAAATGGTGGTCCATTAATTCCATTATTAAATGAATTGGCATTGAAATATAATGTTTCAACTTCAAAAATTTTATTGAAATATGTTCATAGCCATGGAATTATTCCAATTACAACAAGTTCAAAAATTGAAAGGATGAAGGATGTTTTGGAAGTTTATAATTTTAAATTAGACGATGATGATGTTAAAAAACTTTCCAATGTTGGTAATACTTGGTTTTTTAGAGCTTTTGCAATCCCTCCTTTACCCACATGGGATGAACAATTAAAAACCGAAAGAAATGTTATCAATGCATAAAAATTAGAAAATCGTATTTATTAATTAACTATTTTTTCTTATATAAACTTTTTAAATTAATTGCTTATTGAATTATAACGCATTTTTTCTCGTCAAATATTCAAATCTACTAAAAGTATAACCAATAAATGGTAAATCAGCCTTTGTATCCAGTCCTTTATGTTTGAGACGCTCTCTATCCTGTTCAGCTTCTAATAAAGCAGGTGACTCAGGAACATTTTCTAATTCATCAGTTGGGAAAAATCTTGTATCTGTAACACTTCTTAATTTTGGTATAAATGGTGCTTCAACATTTCTAATTTCATCCCAATTAACACCCCGAAAAAATGGATGTCTTTTAATGTCATCTGCTCCATTGTGTCTACCTAATCTATTTTCTGCATTTGTTAATAATCTTAAAATCAAATCTTCAGACTCAGGACTTAAATGAATATCTTCAGGAAAAACTAAAGTTTCTTGCCAATTCAAAATCTTTTTATATGTTTCACTTGGAGTTTCTGAACAAAATGGTGGCCAACCAACTAAACATTCAAACATAATTGCACCTAATGACCACCAATCACATTCTTGACCATAACCTTGATTAATAAAAATTTCAGGTGCAATATAATCAGGTGTACCAACAGTTGAATATGCCATTAATCTTCTTGATTTTCTCCAAGTTTGCATTTGTTGTCTATTTGACATGGTCAGATTGATTGGATCAACCAAGACACTGTTTCTACCATTAGTTGTCGACATACCAGACGGTGATTGGGATTTTATTGTTTTATCACCTTCTTGTTTTAATAACTTTTTGTAATAATTGGAGTCATGAGTTTTATGAAATCCTGTTGATAGACCAAAATCACTTAATTTGATATGTCCTCTCATATCAATTAAAATATTATCAGGTTTAATATCTCTATGAATAAAACCTAGTTTATGAACCGCTTCAATCGCTAAGACACATTCGGCAATGTAGAATCTGGTAACATCTTCAGTAAATATTTGCCATTTGATTAACATTGTCATTAAATCACCACCTGGTAAAAACTCCATGATTAAATATAAGTATAGTGAATCTTGGAATGAATAATATAATGAAACAACCCATGGTGAGTTGGCATCTGCTAAAACATCCCTTTCTGCTTTAACATGAGCTAATTGATCCTTTTTATACATTTCACTTTTCAGTAAAGTTTTCATTGCATAAATCTTACCAGTATCTTTCTTTTGAACTAATCTAACTTCACCAAAAGCCCCCTTACCAATAACTTTAACTGTACTGAAATCTTCCAATGATAATCTTGTACGTCTTAATCTCAAATATTGAGATTCATTTTTCCCAAACAGTTGTGTTTCTCTATTACGTCTTTCACTACTAATTTCTTTACTCAGTTGTTGTTCAAACGCTATTCTTCTTTGATTTCTTTCAATGGCGTGCTCAATTGCAGTTTTATAATAATGTTCTAATGTTAATTTAACCGCTGATGCCTTATCTTGTGATTCTTTAGAAAACCATTCGGGATGACGCTCAAAGTAAACATAATCACCTTCTTGTTTTGTTAATGGTTGTTGAGCTTGAGTTCTAGATTGTTGCTGAGCTTGGATTTGAGCTTGTTGTTGTGCTTGGATTTGAGCTTGTTGTTGAGCTTGTTGTTGTGCTTGGATTTGAGCTTGTTGTTGAGCTTGTTGTTGTGCTTGGATTTGAGCTTGTTGTTGAGCTTGTTGTTGTGCTTGGATTTGAGCTTGTTGTTGAGCTTGTTGTTGTGCTTGGATTTGAGCTTGTTGTTGAGCTTGTTGTTGTGCTTGGATTTGAGCTTGTTGTTGAGCTTGTTGTTGAGCTAAAGCTTGTTGTTGAGCTAAAGCTTGTTGTTGAGCTAGAGCTTGTTGTTGAGCTAGAGCTTGAATGTGAGCTTGTTGTAGGGCTTGTTGTTGTGCTTGCTGTTGAGCATGAGCTTGTGCCTGTGCCTGTTGTTTGGCTTGAATTTGTGCTTGTTGTTGATATTGTCTCTGTTGTTGTTGAGCAAGTAATTGAGTTTGTTGCTGTTGCTGCTGTTGCTGTTGCTGTAATTGCTGCTGTTGGGTCAAGGCATTTCTCATCGTTAAATTTGAACTACTTCTATTAATATTGGTACTACTACTATTATTCCCAGTTGGTTTTTGTGGTGATTCAAATGAAGAATGTGTTGAAATTGTTGATAAGTTATTATTTGATCTAATACTTTTAGATGGACTGATTGGTGGTTGTGGTTGAGAAAAATAATTATTGTAACTAGTTGGACTTGAACTGAAATGTTGTCCCGTTGATTGTTGTTGACGTGGTGGCTGCATTACAGGTATTGAAGAATTATTAATACCACTTGGTAAACTGGTTTGTGAATTTTGTTGCCTTAAATAATTAGCACCAAATGAACCCTGCGGTTGTTCTAATTGATTATAGAGTGAATTTTGTTGTTGTTGTTGTTGTTGTTGTTGTTGTTGTTGTTGTTGTTGTTGTTGTTGT
>JAJMCR010000086.1:0-32536 GCA_030573095.1 Pichia paraexigua | reverse complement strand
ATTACCTGGACATTTGGTATCAAACAAGAAAACACCAATTTTATATACTATATTACAATAATAATTACATTTAAAATCCCCTTTTACTTAAATTTTTTTCAAGAATATCCATAAAAAGCCAATAACTTGTGACTGTAGAGACCTAATTACTTCTTTCATAACACTACAAAGGTTCTCTCATTAAACTGCTATATAAATGAATACTGTCCATTCCGTTATCTATCTCCTGTAATTTAGTTCCTCTTTTATAGTATATTTTAATGACCTTCCAAGCATATAATCATGGACCCCCTAATCTATGCAGTATCTTTCATTGTTGAAGTAAATTTAAAAATACCGTGTAGCAAGAAAAATATTGATAACATTCGCTACGATGAGAAGTAGCTTCATACTCAGGTTGAACGATATCACTTTCTAAAATCTTACAGGCCACCAGTTTACGATATCGGTCATGGCCAAATGCAGATGCAAATTCAGGAACCCATACATGTTATAACAACCAGTTTTCACATATAACTTTTCCTTTCCTACATACCATGGAATCACATAATCGGGAACTAAACCTATATCCAAATTTTTCTTACTCAAAAGTTATAACTATAGTAATAGTATATATTTGAATCAAACAAAACCATGGTTTTTTAGTTTCACAGCTTTTCTGTCTGTCTGTCATCATCAAATACCACCTATTTATGTAGAATATTCAAGTCTGTAAAAGACTAACTTTATGTGCTAGTATTTTGTTTTATTATCTTATCATAATTTCTGGAATTTTACTTTTTTTGATTTAATCAACTACACATCATATCAAACGCCATATATATTTTGGGCTACTTTATGTTTCCCGTTTTAAAAGGCTACAATTTCTTTTCTTTGTTTGAATATAGTAATAACACGATTAATATTTTTTGTAAAAAGGGCAAAAACAGTATAGTAACAATAATAAAAAGGACAATAATAGTAATAATAATAATAATAGTGATGATGATAAGAATAAGAATAATGATAATAATAATAATAATAAGAAGAATAAGAATAAAAATAAAATATACAAGTTTTGCAGAGTATTTACAAATTTAATTCATCTGCTCTATTATACTAATGATAAATGATAATTTAAATTTAAATTGTAGTAATAATAATAATAATAATAATAATAATAATAATAATAATTTCAGTTTAATAACCAAATCTATTAATCTGTTCCAAATTTTTATTATTGGAATTATTAAATCCATTTCTTTCATAATTTGAATTAAATGAATGATTATAACCACTGTTATTGCTATTATTGTTGTTGTTATGATAATGGTAATTATTACGACGCATATGATTACCATTATTGTTATGATGATGATTACCGCTGTTGTGATTGTTGTTGTTGTTGTTGTTGTTGTTATGATTAGCATTATGATGGTTATTATTGTTATTATTATTTTCATAATTACTATTAATATCAACTGGTTCATTTAATAATTGATTTGTATTTGCTCCAAATGCAGCTGCATTACCACCTCTACTAATTAATTTTGATAAAATTCTTCTACCATGTGGAGTATTTCTAACATCACTTAAATAAGGCCTTAATAATTCACTTAATTCTTTAAAACTTGAATCATCTGCAACATCTAATGAAGTTTGTAAAACATAATTACCGTATGCATCATGAAGTAATAACTTTAAACTCTCAGGATGATTTAAAAGTTGTTTAATTAAAACTGGTGATAACGTTGGTATTCTTAAAGATTTTTCAATAACATTAGAACCGAATTTATGAGTTGATAATTTTGTTAAATTTGTACCTAATGAATTAATTATAAAATCAATTGATTTTGATGTATCAGGAATTTTATTAACACTCAATGGATCATTTTGAATTCTTAATCTATTCTCTTCCATACTTAAAACATATTGAACAACATAGTTACCATAAGGATCAATACTTAATTCAACTGCATTTTCTCCAACTTTTAATGATAATTTCTCACATTGATTTGGTGTACCATGATCAAAACATCTCTGTAAAACACAACATCCATGTCTATGTTTTGCAATTTTAACACAATTATCACATGCTGCATCAAATATAAAATTACAATAATTAGGTGGTAATTTTTGTAAACATTTTTGAATAACATGATTACCATTTAAATCTCTACTAAGTAAAACAACATATGATGATAATGAATTAATTATGATTTGAAATTCAGTTTCAGTTGAAATACATTCAACCAATTTTTGTAAAGCTCTTGTACCATGAGGATCTAATGCAATTCTAACAAATTGATTTGATGCATTTCTAACCAATGTAGTCCTTTGATTTTCATTAACTCTTTCTAATAATTTTTGAATTAAATAATTACCAAATGGATCAATCATTAATTCAATTACATTCAATTGAATTTCATTGAAAATTTTAGTTGCAGCAACTTCACCATTTAATTCCAGTTGTCTTTGTAAAAATCTACAACCATGTTGATCTTTACATAAATAATAAATTTCATTAACAAAGTCATTTAATGTTGCATTAACAAATCTTGATGCATCTTCACCACGCTTGTTATTTGAAGTATGCTTTCTATGAATATTTGCAGTTGAATTTAAACCTAAATTGTTACGGTTGTTAATTGAATGCTTGTTATTGATATTACTACCACTACTATTATTATTATTATTATTGGTATGGTTATTTGAACTATTATTGATATTTGAATTAGTCGAATCATCAATTTTATTATTGGTACTATTATTATCCATTAGTAAACTATAATTATTTGGATTTAATAAAGTATTTTGATAATTAGTAACACCATTAATAACGGGAGAGAATGGATTATTAATTGGATTTGGTAATAAATTCAATGAATTTGATAAACCATTTAATGGTGGTGTTAAAGTTTGTGGATTTAAATGTGGATTAAATGCAAAATTTTGTTGATTTGGATTTGAAATAAAATTACCAAAAAATTGATTTGGATCAATTGGCTGAGAAATACCCATACCTAAGGTACCATTTGCATCATTATGAGGTGTTTGCTGATGAGAATTATGATTTGGTGATGATATTTTACCCAAAATATTGGATGCTGGAGTTTGGGTATTTAAATTCATTGATGAGGACGGTAGTTCATTTGATGATAAAATATTTGAAGCACCTGGAGTAGTTGTAATTGATTGTTCAAACAAATAGTTGTCAGGTAAAATAAAAGATGTGTTACCAGCATTTTTATTTGAATTATCATTTCCATTGATTAAAGAAGAATTCGTTAAATTGATATTATCAATAGTTTCATCCTTTAATGAAGATCCAGAACCAGAATTTGATGCAGCATGATTTGATTGAAATCCACCACTGTTACCCCAAGTATTAGTAGTGTTATTCAACTTCCAATCATTTGGTGGAGTTGAAGGAATTTTGGCTTGCGGAAAAACCGAATTTTCATCCAAATTAAGTGAACTTAAAACATTTGGTAATGAATCAACAAAATCACCAGCAGCAGTATCATTACCCTGATTTGCAATAGCATTTGATAGAATTGATGATGTATTCTTACCTAATTTGGAAGAATATTCACCAATTGGTGGAGTTGTGTTTGTTGTAATATTTGGATTATTGTTTTGAGAGATTGAATCTTCAAACGACGATAAAGTTGCTTGATCTGACATGATAAAATTTTAATTTAATTTAATGAATATCTATATATAACAAACAATAAGTGATGAAAAAAGAAGCTCTATAATTTTTTTATTGGTATTTATGATACAATTGAGTAAATGAATAAAGGTACAAAATAACGACTATAATACTAAATATACTATGAAATGACAAATGAAATTTTTTTTTTAATTTTTTTTTGGGTTCTCTTTAAACTTTCTAAACTAGCTGTTACCTAATTTAAAAAATAATAAAAAAAATGCAATAATGATAATGTACAGTTATTTGATGAATGAATAGATCACTTTGTGATAGATCGTAATGAAATAAATGAAGGTTTTTATTTTAAACTTGATAAATTTTTTCAATATAATCTATAATAATATAATGCAGATACTTGGAAATGAATGAAAAAAAAACTTGTAGAATGAAATTTATTATACGGAAAACTTGAAAACAATGTAGTAAAAGAAACTGCTTAACAAAATGGAAGTGGAGTGTTGGAAAAAAACGGATTGAGAATTTTGAGTTTTTGAGTGAATGAATCTGAAAATCTGAAAACCAAAAAATCAAAATGAAAAATCAAAGCCTGAGGCTTGGTGAAAAAAGGAGAAAATGAGAAAATCCATGGACGAATTCGAAAAACAACTAGTTTATTTTGGAGTGTATGCAATCAAGTTTTCATATGTAAATAAATATTCATCGAAAGAAGATTTTCATTGACAGTTCCATGTATAGAACATAATCATCCAAGTAAATGGATATATGAAAAAAAAGTTAGTATTTTAGTAACATTGTAGGCTTTTTCAAAAAATTAATGACAGGGCTATCAAATGTGATATATCACAAAATGATAGACACTTTAAAAATACAAAATATAAATGCCAATTTCAGTAGTAAATAGCAATATGTAGGGCTAATTGGAATTCTGCAGTAGGGGTATAATTTTCGAAGGCAAATATATCTTTATTGACTGTTAGCTAAGTAAGTGATACCTTGTCATTGCATTTTTGATTTTTTTTCTTCAAAGTGATCAGAATAACATACCGTTTATTTTCCCTGTTGCAAATTCCTTTTCCAATAAAGAATTTGTCAGTAATAGAATGTGAGTGGCAAAAAGGAGATGTAAAATTTTAAATTTACCTTAAGATCAAATGGAGAAGTAAAATTTAAGATTTGGAATATTTTCTATCTGGAACTGAAATTTGGTAAATGTAGAGCACAAAGATAAATGTAACAAATACTTTTAAACTCCTTTAGCTGAATAACTTAAAAATAGAAATAATTGGAATGTGTAGATCTATAATTAAATTAAAAAATTGAACAGTGAGTTAAATATAAAATATGTAAAATATTAATAGTTAACTAAGGGCAAGAAAGGAAACTTGTTGACAAAAAAGTCTATCAAAGATAGTAGTATAAAATATAACCAAGAATATAAGAAACAAGCAGAATAATAATTTTATATAAAGAGTGAAAGGGGAGGGAAAATGCAAAGGCAAAGGTGAGCGGGAAGGGGAGGTGGTTGGTGGAATTGTTGGTTAGAGGGTTTGTGCAACGTCGAAACCGGAATTGGGATTCCAACCGAATTTTATTTCAGTCGACAGTCGCAAGCTTTTTCAAAAATGCAATTAAATGATTTAATACATGCCGGTATTTAAGCCTTATTAGCATGTATTAAAGTATTACGTAGTCTAGAACAATCGGGGATGTTGAAAATGCAGAAAAAATGAAGAAACAAGACAAAAGAAATACCAAACATGTCAAAGTTAAGGATACAAACAAAGAAGAATACATGCAGGAAAAAGGGGGGTCAAAAAGTGTTGGTTTTGGAAAAAGGAAGGACGTAGGGTCAAGTTAAAAAGGCGGTAGAAATCATAGAAGCCCTATCCGAGGAGGTATTGAGGTACCCAACGCATGCAGAGTATGGTAAAAGAAACAAGTCGCCATAGGAAGACAGAGAAGCATATGTTAAGACGTTTCTGCATGAAAAAAAGCGAGTGCAAAAGGAGAACCAAATTTCATATTGGCAGGAGAAGAACAAAGAACGAGGGAGTCGATCGACGCTTCCCAAAGGCTCAGCAGAAGTTGGTCTTTTTTGTTGTTATTTTGCTGAGCCCCTTTTGAATTTTTTTATTTTTTTATTTTCGCATTTTCGCATTTTTTATTTTCGCATTTTCGCATTTTTTGATCTACATAATGCCGCTACTGTAGAGTTAACATAAACATCATTGTGTAATCCATAATGTCCATACACAGCTTCCACATTCACCCCACAGCAGCGTAGCCACTCCACAAACACGCTAGGTTGTTTGAGCGAAAGAAGTTCATCATCCAAGCTGTGTACGACGACAATTTCCTTCAAATCCTTGTATATTTTTGGAACCTCATTGCCACGGGTAATTGCATTACATTTTTTGATTGCTTTGCTAACATCTCCAAACTCTTCGATAACAAAAAAATCATATGATGGATACTCATCTAGCATGCTTTTTATGTCATAAATCCCATCTAGAAAAACAGCCTTTGTAATGTTTAAATTTAAATCATTTTTAGTAGATTCCAAAATTTGTGTAATAAATGTACAACCAACGGAATGGCCACAAATTATGAATTCATGAATGTTACCAACTGAATCATTTTCAATCATTTTCATGGCTTTAAGAACATCATCGAGAATTAAGGGGAACATACCTCCTTCTTCGTTACTTAATTTATAATCCAAACTATACACACATACCACACTATCATCATCATTATTTAACCAAAAATCAGCAAATTTATCAAAATCATTACATGTGTTATTAGGATCCCTCCAAGCTCCACCATGAATTGTGATTATTCCAGCAGTAGAGGGACAGTCTTTAACAATCACTTCATCATCATTTGCTAACTTTTGGTTTTCCTTCACATACTTTTTGATTATTTGCCTCTCCGAGGTATCTCCGTACTTTAAAAATGTAGTGCTAATGGTCATCTTAGTCTGCGGGCTACCGGCAGCTTAATGCAAGAATATCTATGATATAATCAGTTTGTGTAAATCTGCCTTTTTTTAATGAAACAGCGAAAAAAATGGATAATTTTCAAAATTCACAAAAAAAATGAAAAAACTGATTTTCAAATTCAATCACACTGCCACAAAGGGTAATATTGTCCGTGACTGCACATCCATGCATCAAAAAAGAAAAGACTATGAAAAATGAAACAGCACAATAGAACCTTAGTGTTCTAGAACCTGTTCAGGCCAACAGCAAAGCCTTTGATGACTCTTTTAGCGAGTCGGAATATTTGCTCGAAGCCTGAACATTTTTCCGGTTCTATTGTTCCGTTGGTCTAGAACCTTATTTGCTTGTTACGTACGTCATTTAGAAACAATGTCCAGGGACCAAAGTAAGCTTTCAACCGTTTTTTATGCATAACGTCTTTTCTTTTTTTACTGAAAGTACCATCTTTTCTTTTGTTGCCAGAAATGCTATAAATAAAGAAGCAAATCACTGCTACACTTTCGTTTTCGAGTCAGCTAGATCGAGTTTACTTTCTTTTATTTCTTTCCTTTTTTATTACCTTTGTCTATCAGAAAAAATCAATACAAAAAGTCAAAACAAAAAGTTCAAAAAAAATAAAGAATCATTATTATTTCTAAAAACTTTTATACCCAACTATCATAACTCTCTTTAAATAAATTATCCAACTTTAACAAAGTCATTCCTTAAACTAATTAAACTTATTTCTCTCTTTATCAATCAAAATGTTTTCAATTAAAGCTCTTTCATTAGTTGTTTTATCAGCAATGGTTTCAGATTCAATGTCTGCACCAACTCCCCAACAACATGCTCATCATATGCATAAAAGAGAAGACTCAGGTAAAACCTGTGCATTCCCAAATGCTGATGGTATGGTTGCTGTTTTCAATACCAAAGTTGCTGGTTCTGAAGGTTGGGCTCAAGATGGTCCTTGTAAAGCAGGTTCATATTGTCAATATGCTTGTCAACCAGGTTATCTTATGAGCCAATGGAACCCAAGTGTTTCAACTTATTCTTATCCAGGTTCTCAAGATGGTGGTGTTTTTTGTAACTCAAATGGTGAGTTATCAAAACCTTTCTCAGATCGTGGTTATTGTTATAAGGGTAAAGGTAGTGCAAAAGCTGTCAATAAATCTGGTAAAAATGTTGCCTTTTGTCAAACCGTTTTACCGGGTAATGAAGCAATGTTAATTCCAACCGATGTTAATCCAGGTTCTTCAAATGATTTAGCTGTTCCAGGTACTGATTATTGGGCATCAACTGCTTCCCATTTTTACATTAATCCTCCAGGTGTTTCTGTCGAAGAAGGTTGTAGATGGGGTTCAACTTCAAATCCATATGGTAACTGGTCACCTTATGTTGCTGGTTTCAATATGGATGATAATGGTAACACATTTGCAAAGGTTGGTTGGAATCCAATTTATTTTGAAGACTCATGTCCATTCAAGAACACTAAACCAAATTTTGGTATTAGACTTAAGTGTGATGATCCAAGTAAATGTAATGGCTCAACTTGTGAAATCAATCCAAATACTTATGGTTTAAACCAAGTTTCAAATGCTGGTCAACAACAAAATGCTGATGGTGCTGCTTGGTGTGTTGTTACTGCAACAGGTAATTCTGGTGTTTCAGTTGAAGTTTTCAACTTAGATTAAACGTAAGACATTACAGTTTATAAGTGAAGAGTTCAAAAACATATCAAGTTCCAATTATAACAAATAAAAAACTGAAAAAAGTTGCAAAAAAACAAAAAAAAGTACTTCATTTTCTCTTTTCTTTTTTCCTTGCTTTTCCTTTCCCCGTTTCAGTGGAATACATTTTCATTTTCTAAACAATAAAAATTCTTTTGGTTCCGTCTGTAATACAAAATTTATCTAATGTATATTAAAAATAAATAAAATAAAATTTGATTCCTTTTTTGTAAACATGGTTGTAGCTGAATGCGGATCGCCATTCTACCGGGGCGGCAACATAATCTTCCCAGCGGAAGGAATACCACACACCTTACAAACCAGGATTCCTTATCGCCTTCAGTTGATAACAACCTAAGTTTATGATTGTTGATTATTTTCAGCTATCCGCTATACACTTTTGGAATTTACCGCCATAGAAACTAAAGATAGAAACATTGGTAAGATAAAGCTTTGCTACTAATTTACATCTTTCGATAAAGAAAAGATATGAGTTGGTTTTTCTTAAATATTCAGTAACCTCTAATCTCTTCCTTTCGTGAGATTAGAATTATTTATTTGTTTCTGTATTTGAAAAAATTTAAATAAATAATAAATTAAAAAAAAATATGGTTGTTGAAATAACATCACAATTGAATGGTTCTGCCGAAACCAATCTGAAATATATGTCCAAATATGAAATTGTTTGTGATATGGGTGAAGGATTTGGTAGATATAAACTTGCACCAGATGATGAAATTATGCCTTTAATTGATGTTGCAAATATTGCTTGTGGATTTCATGCAGGAGATTATAACATTATGAAAGAAATGGTTCATTTAGCTAAAATCAACAATGTTAAAGTTGGTTCACATCCCGGTTTACCTGATATGATGGGTTTCGGTCGTAGAAAGTTTGCAATTCCACCTGATGAAATCTATAATTTAGTCATGTATCAAACTGGTGCTTTGAAGGCATTTTTAGATGCTGAAGGTATGAAATTAAATCATATTAAAGCTCATGGTGAACTGTATTTCTATGTTGAAAGAGATGTTGAAGTTATGAAAGCTGTTTTAAGAGTTGGAAAAGTTTTTAATGTTCCAGTTGTAGCTGCTAAGAATAGTAATTTTGAAAAGATTGCAAAGGAAATGGGTGTTGATCTAATCCAAGAATTATATGTTGATATTGATTGGAATGTTGAAGGTAAATTAGTTACTGTTCAACAATCCAGAGAAAAGAATCCAGAAATTATCTATGATACAGTTCGAGGTGCTGGTTTATATGATAAAGTCCAAAGTTTTGATAACCAAGAGGTTCCACTAAATTTTGGCAAAGTTCCTTTTTTATTATGCTTGCATTCGGATATGCCTACTGCAATGGGTAATCTCAAGGCCGCAAGGAAAGCAATCGACGAGTTAAATGCAACAAAAGGATTTAAATAGTTAATTGTGTATTCATAAATAATTAAATTAAGCTAGAAATACTTCATAAGTTGATTATGGCAAAGTATGGGGGGAAACCATTTACCCAGAAAATTTGTGGGAAGAGTATAACCAATCGTGGGGATACAGTTTTAGGCCTACGAAATTATTGATTTTCTCCATGAAATTTAATTTTGTTCTTGATGCTGGCACA
Organism: Pichia paraexigua; assembly: GCA_030573095.1. Lineage (NCBI taxonomy): Eukaryota > Fungi > Ascomycota > Pichiomycetes > Pichiales > Pichiaceae > Pichia > Pichia paraexigua. The sequence goes on along the minus strand of JAJMCR010000086.1, from coordinate 22,553 downwards.
TGTCAAAATGTTTTTTTTAATATATAGTATAGGAAATTCGATAATAAATTTAAATCAAATACACACAAACTAAACTAATTAGTTTTCAAAACAATAGAAATTATATCACCAGCGTTAACAGCATCACCTTCATCAACAATATTTTCCAAGATTCTATATTTTGTATCAAGAGATGCTTTTTTATCAGATATCTTAATTGGAATTTCCATTTTCATTGCTTCTAAAATAACAACTACATCATTTAATGAAATAACATCACCTTTACTGAAATTGATTTTAAAAACATTTGCTGGCATTGTTGCAATAATTTTTAATGAGTTTGGGTCATTTAATAAATCACTAGCAGCTGCCTTTGATGCCTTTGCTTCATCCTTTTCTTTTTGCCATAATTGTTGATCTTCTTCTTCTTCTTTTATTAATTGATCAAACGCAAGTTTCTTGGATAGCTGTTGAACATTTATTTCTGCTTCGATTGTTTTTAAAAATTTAGAATATTCTGCGAAATCAAATAATTTGACCTCTGGTTTAAAGTCCAATCTTTTAGTTAAGAATCTGGTATTTAAATCATTTAATTCTTCTTCAGTGACGTCGTAATAAATAACTTGATCAAAATTTCCTAATGGCCATGGCTCTGAATGAATACGTGAAAATGTGTCCCAATACCAATTTGGTAATGTCATACCCCAAATCATATAACCACCTGGAGATTCAACAGAATAGATTGACTGTGAAACACCACCTGACCCAATTGCACCTCGTGGAGTCGATGTACGAGCTGGATTATATTTTGATGTTAAAAATCTTGATCTTGGATCTGTATTAACTAATAATGGATTTGCACATAAAAATGAAACAGCAACAACAATTTCTGGTTTATCAATAATACATTTTTTAAATTCTTCATAGGTATTAATACAATTAGCTCTCATTAAATATTCAATATTATTTGGTAAATATGGTGCATGTGGTCTTTGTGAATGCATGTATCTTTTAATTGAATGATCAATTGCACTATGCTCAAAACAAACCGGCAATCTAAATACCCTTGATGGAATCTTCAATGTTTCAATATTCGGAACTTCAGCTTCAATTTTTATTAACTTATTCAATAATTGATTTCTATCAACCTTCAATGGATCAAAAGTAACACACATGGCACCAGTGGAACATTCCGTTGAATTGTACATACCGTTTAGTTGTTTAGCAATTTCATTGTTTAAAACATGTTGACGACCATTGTTAAACAATGAAAATTTAGTAGTACCAAAATCAATAATAATCATATTTTCACCACCTTGTCTAAATGATACTGATGGTAAATCTTCTGTTTTTGCACGTTGATATAAGAATTTACCTAGTTTTGAATCAATTATTTCATATTCTTTTAATGAATCATATTTGTTAAATATATCGTCATCAATTTTAACTGGTTTGGTAGCTGCAATTTCCAAAAACTTTAACCTTTGCTTTAATAAATTAATTGAATCATCATATGAAATTAGTTTGAATTTAATAACACTATTAATTGCGGCTTGGCCAAACTTCCTAAAATCAACTAAACATGGAACAGAAATACATGTAAACCCTGATAATGTAGCACCATCAACACCGAATAAAACTGGAATCGAACCAACAATACTTAAACCACAACATGGGTAAGGATATTCTAAAATATTGCTTGGATGACCACCACCATCACCACCATTAGTTCTACTAAATTTAAAAACTGGACCATCTAGTCTCATTGCACCTCTATTTGAATTAAAATTAACAACATATGGAGTTGAATAAACTTCTCTTAATCCTTCTTCTGACGCAATATCTGGTGTATCATGTGGTCCACTAATCATTCTAATAATAACTTCATCATTTTCAAAATTTGGTCTTAAACCAGTTGGTAATGTATAACCAATTTTAAACTTGTCAATAACTTCACATTGCTGTACTTCAAGACAATCACCTGGGATGAAAGTACGACCCTGATGACCACCTAAATTCACAGCTGGTGTACAACTTTTGGAACCTAGATAGCTTGCAACTCCCGGTAAACCACCTTTAATTGCCATAAAACATCTCGAAGATTTACCAATCGATTCACCAACATCAATAATTGAACCACCAGGAATAAATAGTTGCGTAAACATAGGTAATTTAATTGAATCATCTAAAAGAATTTCAAACTTTGCACCTGTAAAAGAAATAATTGCAGATGAATGAAATTTTAAAACAGGACCTTTCATTGTAAATTCCAAACCTTCAGTATTAATATTGTTATCAACAATAATATTTGCTAATTGTAAAGATAAATCATCAGCTGGACCTGATCTTGGAACACCATGTCTAACTTCTGGTCTACCAGGTAAATCTTGAACAGTTGTATAACTACCAGCTTCTTCAAATTCAATTAAATTCGGTTTAAATTCAAATGTGTTCAAAAAATTTGTTAACGTATAACCATTTCTAAAATTTTCATCATCTAAAATTGAAATACAATATTCAATGTTATTTATGGGACCTTGAATCTTAATATCTTTTAAAACTTGAATAATATTGTCAGATGTTCTTTTAGGTGACCAAACCATAACTTTTGCTAATAATGGATCAAAATATGGTGAAATTTTACCACCAGTTTCAATCCAGTGATCAATTCTAATTTTGAAATTATTTTCATCAGATAATGAATCAGCTGGAAAAGTAACATTATGTAAAATACCTGGTGATGGAGCAAAGTCTTTAATTGGATTTTCTGCATACACACGAACTTCAAAAGCATGTCCATTTGGAACTTCAACACCTTTTTCATTGAATATTAAGTTCTTCTTCAAAAATGAAACATCAAGACCAGTGTTTGATAATTCACAATCAGATTGTAATAACATAAAATAAACAAGATCTACATTGTAAACTAATTCAGTGATACCATGTTCAACTTGTAACCTTGTGTTCATTTCTAAAAAGTAAAACTTACCAGTATCATCATCAACTAAAAACTCAACAGTACCAGCAGATTTATAATTAATTGAACAAGCTAACCTTTTTGCACAGTTTGTTAAATGTTTTCTTAATTCAAATTGTTTACCTAATGATTCAACAAATGGACTTGGTGCTTCTTCAATAACTTTTTGATGTCTACGTTGTATTGAACATTCTCTTTCCCCATATGAAACAACATCACCTAAGCCATTACCGAAAATTTGAACTTCAATATGACGACCGTTTTGAATATATTTTTCAACAAAAACACCAGTATTAGAGAATAATGATGCACCTCTTGATTTAACTTCACTAAAATTTGTTTCAACTTCAATGGATGAATGACAAACTTTTAAACCCATACCACCACCACCTGCTGTGGCTTTAAGAATGACAGGATACCCAATTTTATTACAAGCTTCAATTAGTTCTTTTGAATCATTAATAAGATCAGTACCTGGAACAACTGGAACATCACAATCAATTGCAATTTTTCTTGCTAAATGTTTCAAACCAAATTTTTCAACCGAATCAGCAGATGGACCCGCAAATGCAATACCTTTTTCGGACAGCTTTAATGCAAAATTTGAATTTTCTGATAAGAAACCATAACCTGGAATAACAACATCTGCTTTTTCTTTAACTGCAATTTCAACAATTTGATCAATATCGATATAAGCATTTGCACCAACACCATTTAATTGAACGGCAACATCAGCTTCAACAACATGTAAAGATTCAATATCTTCTTTTGGATAAATTGCAATTGATGTAAGGTTATATTTCTTACAAGATTTAATAATTCTAAGTGCAATTTCCCCTCTATTAGCAATTAAGACACGTTTAATATTTTTAAACTTCATGTTTAAGTTAATCAATTATCTTGTTTAATATGGAGAAATGAAAAAGATGCAGAGGCAAAAAAGTTGACCTGCTATTTGACTTAAAATATTATGTCTTTTAAGTTCTGAGTGATTGGGTATTAAATGAAAACTTGCTTATCAAAAGTCAGAGTTTAGCGGGAAAGATTCAACTAAACTCATTCCCTATTGTTGGTTTAACCTTTAAATCAGGACCGATAATTATCATGCAAAGATCATTTTTTACCATTAGAATTATCAAAGATTGGTTCAATGCATTCGAGTTGCCGAAACCCCACGGATCTTAGGAGCAGCATCTTGGGGTTTACCCTTGATAGAAGAAAATAGATAAAGAAAAAAAAAAGAAACCTTTGTTATCAGGTCCGCCAAGGTTCGCCGCATCCCGCCAGAAATTTACTACTTTCTTGAAACAAGACTTGCAAATTTCAGGTTATCAGTTTAATTCTTTACAGTATTAGTGGATACCGCTAAGGGTATTTAGTCAAAATGGTTGCAACATAAGAAACTACCATAGGAATATATTATAGTCTTGGCGATAAGGGAACGTGCGCCAAAATCGCTTTTTGCTTTCTGCGCAATCTGAAGCCTGAAATATCAGGATTACTGGAAAATCAGTTTTGATAAGTTTATCAGGTTCTGCACGATAAGAACATGAACGTTTTATTAAAGGAGGTACTGCATTATATATGAATAGATCAATTTCTGCAATGCAAAATTCTTTTGTTTTATCATTACTCTTAAAGTTAATAAATAACCCTGGCTTTCCAAATTTCAATTTCTATAAAGTTTCACATTTCAATCTACCATCAAATAATTGACTTTCTTCATAAACAAATAAAATATGTCTACGGAATCTGGAACTATGAGTACTCAATTCTTCGGCCAAGGTGTTGGTTGGGGGATCATTATTGGTGTCGGTGCAGCTTTTGCAATTGGTATGCTAAGTGTTTCTTGGTTACTTGCCAAATATAACAATGAATATCAAGACTCTGAAATGCTTTCAACTGCAAAGCGTTCTATTAAAACAGGTTTAATTGCCAGTGCAGTTGTTTCATCTTGGACTATCGGTTCAACTTTATTACTTTCTTGCACACAAACTTATTTACTTGGTATTTCTGCAGCTTGGTGGTACGGTGCTGGTGCTTGTGTCCAAATTATTATCTTTGCTGTTGCTGCAATTGAACTAAAACGTAAAGCTCCAAATGCCCACACATTTCAAGAAATTGTTAGAGTTAGATATGGTAAAGGTGCACATCTGATTATGTGTGCATACTCTTTTGTGCAACAATTATTTTATACTGCCAATTTATTGATTAATGGTGCTTCAGTTTTTTCAAATATCACAGGTATTAACAAAGAAGGTGCAACTGTTTTATTGCCATTTTTTGTTGTTATCTATACATTAATGGGTGGTATTAAAGCTACCTTTTTAACGGATTGGACACATGTTGTTATTATTTTTACTATTATGTTAATATTTTTATTCAAAGCTTATACAACGTCTCCATTATTGGGTTCACCTGACAAAATGTATGATTTATTAGTTGAAGCGGGTAATTTATATCCAGTTCAAGATAACGTACATGGTTCATTGTTAACTTTTACATCAGTTAATGGTGGTTTGTTTGGTTTAATTTTATTTGGTGCTGGTTGGGCAGCAGCTGTTGATTCACAATTATTTCAAAAGGCGATTGCTGCTGAACCAGCTGCTGCTTTAACAGGTTATACATTAGGTGGTCTATGTTGGTTCACGTTACCTTATGCGCTAGCAACTACTATGGGTTTAGCTTGTAGAGCTTTAGAAATCACGCCAGCTTTTCCAACTTATCCAAATAGATTATCAACTGAACAATTAAATGCCGGTTTAGTTTTACCAATTTCTGCTTATACTTTGATGGGCAAAGGTGGTGCTGGTGCTGTTTTAGTAATGGTTTTTATGGCATGTACTGCAGCATTTTCATCTGAAACTGTTGCAGTTTCCTCTTTATGGACGTATGACATATATAAGGCATATATTAATCCAAATGCAACCGGTAAAAAATTGGTGTTTGTTACACATGCTGCTGTTATTGGTTTTAGTATTTGTTCTATTGTATTAGCAATTGGTTTAGGTAGGGCCAACTTTGATGTTTCATTTATTACAACATGTATTGGTATTATTGTTAATGTCTGTGTTATTCCTATGGGCTGTACTTTATTTTGGAAGAAAATGTCAAAATGGGCAATGATGTTCGGTACAACTATTTCAACAGGTATTTCTGTTGCTGTTTGGATTGGTTATGCAAAATCAGAATCTGGTGTTGTTTCATTAGCTTCACTCTCAAGTTACAAAGCTTTGGCTGCTGGTAATACAGTTGCGGTTGGTGTTCCATTAATTGTTGTTCCTATTATTGTTTATTTTAAACCAGCAAATTTTGATTTTAATAAATGGAAAATTGATATTCATCAAGATGATAATAAAGATTTTAATGAAGAACATGGGCTAACAAATGTTTTAAGTGGCGAAGAGTTAACCGAATTGACCCTTGAGAAAGAAAAAGAAATGGAATATCTTATGATTCGTCGTAGAAACTTTGGTTTCGTTATTGTTACAGTTTTTGTTCTATTCTTTTTAATTTTATTTCCAATTCCATTATATGCAACAAACTATATTTTTTCCAAAACATTCTTTAGAGGTTACATTGTTGTTACATTTATCTGGGTTTTCTTTTCCTGTGGCGTGGTTACTGTTTATCCAGTTTGGGAATCACGTAATGGTATTGCCAACGTTATAAAGAAAATGTTTCACGGAGAGAAAAGCAGTAAGCTTTACAGTGATGAAACCATTGCTCAAGTCGAAACCATCAAATCAAGACAAAGTGGTGTTGTTGCCGAATGTCTTGATACTATTGAAAAAGATACAGTTGTTGTGAATGTTAAATCAGTATAGAAACTGTTTTACAACTGTTTTTAGACCTCTTTCTTTATTATTTACCTTTAGTTTTCCATCTATTTTTTCACACAAACTGTTTTATGTAACTAAAAAAGTTCATGTTTCCCTTTTTCCCTTCAGTTCCCAAGTATAATTAATCCTTTACTTACAGAAGATCAGTTCCGTAGGCCTTTGGGCAACCCCGTAAACTGTTGTGAAAAAACCCTTTTTACCTCTCTGGTTAGTAAACCATCGGCATTAATCAACTTTTTGGTATTGTTGAGTAGCTTTTCCGAAGTGGCAGCGCCGCAAATGGCTATTGTTGTTTCTGCAGGATGGATTTGAGAATGGGCTTTCTGCAAGGAATCCGTCGTACAAAATTTTACCATGAATTTTGTTTTTTGGCCAGGGCTGGTATTCTGCAAAATTTTTAAATAGTACATTTGTGTTACTTTTGCACTTCTCCAGATCTTTTTTACAATATCCGTTCTTCTTGGCTTCTTCTTTTAGTTACCTGCTGTGATGTCGACATCGAATTCCAAAACTATAATGGGTCTCTCAAAGAAAGAATTTAAGATTCTGACGTTACTTGTCATTGATACTGTTTTCTTCTTTTTAGAAATCATTATTGGTTATATGGTCAACTCTTTAGCACTTATTGCTGATTCTTTTCATATGTTAAATGATATCATTTCATTAGTTGTTGCATTATGGGCTGTGAATGTTGCTAAAAATCGTTCCGCAGATGGCGAATATACTTATGGTTGGTTACGTGCTGAAATTTTAGGTGCTTTAATCAATGCTGTCTTCCTTATTGCATTATGTTTTACTATTTTAATTGAAGCCGTTCAAAGATTACTTGATCCACCAAAGATTACTAATGCTCAATTAATTTTAATTGTTGGTATTTGCGGTTTACTTTCAAATATTGCTGGTCTTTTCTTATTCCATGAACATGGTCATTCTCATGGCGGTATGGGTGATGAAGGTCATTCACATGGTCATGGTTCAATTGATGAAGAATCTTTAATTGAAAACCCACATGGTAATAATCACGAACATGAACATAGTCATGGTGATAATAGTGGTCACAGTCATGCAGGTGAACATCAACATGAAGAACCAACCCAGCCTCAAAGACAAAGAGCAAGATCTATTTATTCTAAACATGCAACAAATGAAAATACTGCATTATTAGAATCAAATATGAACGGAAGTAGTGACGATTTACGTCAAGTTTTGCCATCTTATGTTGTTGAACAATTAGACAACACTAAGAAGACTTCAAAGGGTAAACATGCTAATACTCATCAAAAATCTCTAAACATGGAGGGTGTTTTCCTTCATGTTTTAGGTGATGCATTAGGTAATGTTGGTGTTATTTTAACTGCATTACTTATTTGGAAAACTGATTATTCTTGGAAATACTATTTTGATCCAATAATTTCGCTGCTTATTACATGTATTATCTTTTCATCTGCTTTACCACTTTGTAAAAGATCTTCAAGAATTTTATTACAAGGTACTCCACCAACAGTTGTTACATCAGATGTTGTTCAAGACGTTTTAGAGATTCCATCAGTTTTAGGTGTTCACGATTTTCATATTTGGAATTTAACTGAAAAATTACTGATTGCATCATTACATGTTGAACTTGATTGCTCACCAGATAACTTCCTTAAAGTTGCATCTGATATTAAAGTTTGCTTACATGATTATGGTATTCATAGTGCCACTATTCAACCTGAATTTTCTGAATATTACAGTAAACAACATTTGTTGCCTCGCACTTATTCATCCAGTCAATTAAACGAGTCTCGTGGTAATCAATCTTCAATAACAACGTCTCCTCCAACAACCACTTATGTATCAAGTGCTCAAGGTCCAGAAATTCATTGTTTGGTTGATGCTTCTGCAAACTGTACAACTAAAGATTGTCTGAAATAAATTTCTTATTTTGTTGTCATTATATATTTTGTATTAAACTTACATTCTTTTTGTACAATCTTTTTCCAACTTACCTTCTTTGAAAAAAACTAACCTTTTTATGTATAGTTTTTCTTTCAACATTAATTTTACAAAACACATTTTATGATATAGTGAAAGTATTGAAATTTTATATGAAAATTAAAAGTTCAAAATTAAAAAATTTAAAGTTACTTGTATACATCAATTACATTTTTAAAAAAGTATTAGTTCCGTTCCAATAACTTTATTAATTACCATTCCAAACTATCTGCCCAATTAACTTTTTTTCTACCATTAATATCAATTTTAGAAAATGTTGATTCATTGATTCTTGGTCTTTTGAAAGCATTAGAAGATCCATCTGTTGCAATTTTTGTTTCTATAGAACCCGCAGTAGTAGAATGATGATTCTCTTTGTTCTCTAGGGATTCATTCACAAAATCTTTGGTTGCAAAATTTCTTTTTATGAATTGTTGTTTTTCTTGCAGTGAATAAAATCCTTTAAAATTATTGCAACTATTAGTAACATTTGCCATTATATTCTGTTTGTTTTGATTTTCTTGAATCATAGCTGCACGACGCTCCGTCAGCGTATTGAAATAGCCAATTTTCTCTTTTGTATTCGAATCACTACTATCATTTTTCTTTTTAATGGTTGGTTTGGCACGTACACCACGAATGATTGCACTTTTCTTAACACCATTAACATTTGGTCCAGTAGTTGGAATATTAACAATTTCAGTTGTTTTTTCTGGAATTGGAATACCCTGACTATTTTGTGCATTGATTTCTGTTGCATATTTTGTTGCGTCTTCTAAAGAACCATCACTTGATTCCACAATCATATTTAATAATGTTCTGGGTATTGGTTTCAATGCCGATTTCAAATTTTCAACAAATATATGATGATGTGGTAAAGTTTTAGCAGTAAACTCTTCTGATATTTCATTCGTATTATTGTTCTTTAGCAAAGTGTTGGTATCTAATTGAATTCTTTTTCGAAGTATTATATCTGAACCTTTTGAATTATCATGATCATGTAAAGTTTCATCTGAATCTTGTGACGAAATTGGACTTCGTATTTTTAATTGCTGTGAGTCAGAATAAATTTTGATTGGAATATTTGAAGAATCACTTTGTTTGAACGAAATTGGGTTTCTTTTAGAACTTGTTACTCTATTAATCGGATCATATAATGTGGGTATTTGAGACTCATTTTTGTTTAAGATTGATTGATTATAACAATTTAATACTTCATAATTTTGCTTTCCTTTAGCTTGGTTATTGCCGCTTTCAAAGTTTAAATCATTTAGATTATTTCTTTCATCCTTTTTTAGATTTAGATTTATATTCATACTCATATCATCTTCATCTTCAGTTTCAACATCTGAATCCCAAACACTTGACCTGACAACACAATCTAATTCTAGATTATCAAATATTGGTTTATCTTTTTTTTCATTTAAATCAATTTTAATTGGGTTTGCTAAGTCCAAACAATATTTATTCAAAGCTGAGATTTTCATATTTTGTGATCCAAGAGTTAAATTTGAGGTAACCAATCTGAGGTATGAATTAAAGTCGTAGGCATTTAAATATCCCGAGCTTGAAAATGTAGGTTCATTTTTATTTGATGATTGCACTGTATTAGATGGTGCTTGTAAATCAAAAAAATCACGATCATTTGTAGTATTATTATCGGTACTCATATAAATATTATTCATAATTGTCGATAAATTTAAGTTTGAATTTTGTGGTGGTGGCAGTAAAAATTGTGAAGAAAATACAGCATTTTTTTTGCTTGAATTATCAGCTTGAAAATCATCCAACAAACTAAATGGCTTTTCAGAAGGATTAGTAAACGATAATGGTTTACGAGTCCTTGAATATAAGCTATTTGTATCAATTGCACTTTTATCCAACGAAGATAACCTTTTATGAGCACGTTTAACTGGAGAAGTGTGTTTTCTTAATGGAGGCATTAGCTTGGGCAAATATGAAGACGTATTTGTCGTGATAAAGGGTGATTTTAAAATAGTTGTGCGATTGACGCATATTTCGTCATCATGTTCACTTTTATTGGATTCGGTATTAAAGATATTATTTTTGAATTTATTGGACATTATGAATCAAGATTAAAATAGATGAAAATAATTAATTCTTGTTGATTATTTCCTTATTATAAGTTTAAGTCAACCAAAGAGTAGCCAAGATGATTTAATTAATTTTAAAAAACAATTATAAGAACAAATAATAGATATGTCACAAAACTGAAAAACAAACAAATAAAGATTGAAATCAAAACACAACTATGAACTCAAAAGAAATCAAAGATGAAAAGTTACTAAATTGTTAAGTGATAATTCAACTGAAAATGGAAAACGAGACGTTTTTATCTGTTTACGTTTTACTCAAAACGGTATTTTTATTTTTACAACCCGATTAGGAAGGAGGCAACTTTTATATTTCCCTTTCCTTATTTCCCTTCTATTTCCCCTTTCTTGCAACATAATCTAACTTGTTAATCCTAATTTATACACTATACATGTTTATATTTTCTTTAGTATACCAAACTTGCCTATTGCTAACGAGTCTGCATCTGTAAAAAGTTTTGCAAAAATGTTTGAAAATATCTCTGTTCCTTTGTTTTTTACTCCCGTGCATCCCAAATTGAAAGCAACCATTCCACCCATAAATAGAAATTCTGTAGAAACCGTTTTAGGTAATGTAATTGATGGAGATGAAGGTAATGTAACACAAAATCGGGAAGCTGCAAATACAAGTTATGATACAATTGACAATGAAGGTAACAAAGAGAATTTTGAAATAGATAAGATAGAAATTCAGGTAGATAAGACAACATCTAATGGATCTATAATGTACAGCCACTTAAAAACATATCCAATTGTAAAATCTTGGCTTAAAATCATTCATTGGACTCCATTTCCAAAGATTGCAAAACCTGCAATTGTTAAAATTGCATATTGTGATTCTTTATTGCCTTCGACAACTTCAATTGATACTTATGTCAATGCAAGATTAACATCTTTAGACAAAAAATTACCATTTGTTAGAACTTTAAGACTGAGAGATATTAGAAATGTTATTTTAGATGTTCCAATTAAAAAACTTGCACATAGAACTACCCATACTCTATTAGATATATGTAATCTAACTAACAGAATAATTATTGAACCTTTCCAAGTGGGAATTCAACAAATACGTGATACACGTGGTGAATATATCACCTTTTTAGGAAATCAGCCAATAATAAGACAGCAACTTAACTGTTTTGTTGAAAAAATAAATAAAAGACTTATTGAAAATATTACTAAATACTTACCACCACCTGAAGAGGAGATTGGTAATAAAGATAAACACATTCTTGTCAACTATGTTACTTCAGATGAAAATACAAATGATTTTTTGCATACTGTTGAATTAGTCAATTTAGTGATGTTACGATCAAGACCTATACTACAACAAAAGCTTTTTGAACTATCCGAAAAGCCATCAAATTTCAATACTTATGTTGCTTCTGTATATCAAAAATCTAAAAAACACAGGGGTCAAGGTAGAATAATAATTATAATTGCTTCAATGGAAACTATACAAAAAATTGCATCCGATGGTTATAAAATTTTATCTGTTAACAAGTTTTTTGAATTCTTACAAAGTGAACCTTCAGAAAGTAAAAAACTATCTATTGCAGAAGAGACAATAGTTAATTTCGAAGATGGTGTTGGAAAAAAGAAAAAGTAGTACTTAAAGTAGTATAAATAAATTACTATTGAATAATTATATCTGTAACATAAATACCCTTACAAACACAACATATTATTTATAAGCTATGTAACAACTTTATAGACCCAACCTTATTCCTAACCAAGTAATAACTATAAAAATCTACTAGGAATTAGGGTTTCCGTTTCTGGAAATAGCGGCGATTTAAATTATAAAATCTATTTTCCGAGTCGATTGATTGAATTATGTAGCTGGTTGTGATTCCAATAATGCGTAAAACTAACTTCTATATCTCTATCTGGTTGAATCAGTAATCCATTAATAAACAAGAAATTTATAAAAAGAAATGGCAATCACATTATCAGAATCAGATGGGGTGATTTCAAACACTGCAGATACAAGTAATAGAGTGGGTCAAGAAATTCAATCTTACGAAATATATGAGGATCCTTCGAATGTATTCCAAAGGTCAGAGAATATAATCATCAAAACTTGGAAGAAAGTATCTTTATACTCTGGAAAAATTGGAAATTCATATAGAATTTATAACATCACAATTATAAATTTTGGCATATTTTCATTATTTGGATATCTGTTAATTAGACTTACGTCCCGATATCATAAACTATATACAAAATCATCTATTTTAGCAACTATTGCAACCAACGTCGTCTTATATGGCATATCTGATACATTTGCACAAAGTATCACACAATTTTTAGCCAGAAGAAGAAGAAGTTCATCAATGTTTAATAGACCGTTTGGTAATAGATATTCTGATGGTGGCATACGAATTACAATAAATAATAACAGTGGTATTCATTTAGATGAATCTGATATTTTTGTTGACTACGGAGATGGAGAAGGTGAAAGTGATTATGGTGGAGAAGTAAGTAATGATGTAGAAGTTTTACCCACTACATTTCAATTAGATTATGAAGATATTAATTTCAATTTTAAACGTTGGTTTGGTTTTGTTGCTTGGGGGTTCATTATGGCGTTTATTCAAGTTGCATGGTATATGTTTTTAAATGCAATGTTTACAGATATGCCAACAATTGTATCTGTTTTAGAAAGAGATTTAACAGACCAATTATTATTTTCACCTATATCTTTAGCATCATTTTTTGCATTTACCACAATTATTATTGAAGGTGGTGATTTAGAAGACTACAAAGACAAAATGTACAAGCTTTATATTACTACCTTAGCTGTCAGTTTTAGTGTTTGGTTTCCTGTTCAATTCATAAATTTTTCCGTTATGCCAAAAAAATTTCAAGTTCCATTTAGTTCTAGTATTGGAGTCATATGGAACTGTTTCTTGTCATATAATAATGCTGCTGCATCTTCGAATGAACAGGAATAAGACCAGTATATTACAATGTTACCTACCTAAAATAATAAAAGTCTTCTTCTAATTTGAATATTGCTTGATTAAGAAATTAAATTATCTATTTTGTGCCCTTTTTTTATTTTTGTTCTAAAAATTTTCCCCTTTCGTTTGCATGTTACTTGCGTTTACTTGTCTTATTACCATTATAAAGAGGAGACAATAATGACTGTTGTAGACTCAATTAACGCGGTCACTTCGCAAAGTGTAATGGCAGATAGTGATAAAATTAATGTTGATGCTGTTATCGATAAAAAAATAAATTCCATTATCAAAGGGTACTCCAAAGAACTACTTCACGACAACGAAATTCCAACAGTTAATCGGTTTGCAACTGAGTATGAGGATAAATCATATGATAACTGTATTAATGATGGTAGTAGTGGGATTTATGACAAAGACGCCAGTAGTTTTGAAAATAATTCTGAAAACGATAATGAGGATTCTGAAACTTTGGATAACTCAGCTTTTGAAGAGTCTGAACCTGCTAAATATCATTATAGTTATGCATCAGCAATTGATAACATGAATGAAAATGATGTAGGTTTGGTTTGTTTTCCAATTCAAAAAAGATTGCAAGTTTATAAAAGTGGTTGTAATTTCACACTTTTATGTGTTGGTGAGTCAGGTGTTGGCAAGACCTCTTTTGTTAACACACTTTTTCACTCATTATTAATTGAAAAGAGCACTTCATTGTCTGAATCACTAGATCAAAATCCTATTAAAACAACTATTATTACTCATCATAAAATGGATTTAATAGAAGAAGGTTTTAAAATGAGATTAAATATTATTGATACTCCAGGTTTTGGTGACTTTATTGATAATAAATATTGTTGGTACCCTATTACAAGATATATTGATGAACAATACAGAAGATTAGTTTATCAAGAGAATCAACCAAATCGTGATAATTTAGTGCATAGTGAAGTTCATGCCTGTCTTTATTTTATTTCTTCATCTTCAATAAATTTAAGTCAATTGGATATTGAAGCAATGAGAAATTTATCAACTAGAGTGAATTTGATTCCCATTATTAGTAAAGCTGATGGCTTTACATCGGATGAGCTAAATATGTTTAAACAAAACATTAGAAACGCATTGAAAAGAGAAAATATTCAAATATGTGAATTATTTGATGAGAAGAGTAAAATTAAATCATTAATTAATGAAATGCCTTTTGCAACGATCAATTCCATTGAAAGCCATCTTGACGAAAATAACAATAAGGTCAGGGGTAGGAAATATAAATGGGGTTTGAGTGAAGTTGAAAATCCTGAACACTGTGATTTTTTAAAACTTAGAGACTTTTTAATCAGAAGTTATATGGGTGATTTAATTTTATCTACCGAAAATTATTATGAAAAGTATCGCAGAGATTATATGAGATATAGACTAGGCAAAGCAATTAACTCAACAATTTCTGAAAGTAAAATAAAACAGGTAGGCATAAAAGAATGCAACACAGAAATTGTTCTTCCTAATTCAAAAGGTTGTTGGACGAGTGTCAATGAAGATAATAGCCCATCACATCCAAATTTAAATCAATTGGTTGATACCAAAGATTCAATTGAAATTCTACGTTTATTAAATAGAGTTTCTTTAAATGAAACTGAGAAGGAATTAGTAGAACTGAATCCAAGATACCTAGAACTGGAAAAGCAAATTAAAAAGAAATTCACAAATATTGTTCAAGCTCAAAACCAAAAATTCAAAGATTGGAAAAGAACATTATATGACCAACAAGATAAATTTAATACAGATGTTGAACAAATTCATAAGAGAATGGTTGACTTGCAAGACGAAATTAAAAACCTGTATTAATTAAATTACAGTATGTGTAATCATGAAAGTATATAATAGTGTTAAATAGATGAGTTGCTATATAGTGTAAAATATATATTGAAATTAAGTTTAAAATTAGCAATCAGTATAGGCGTGTGACAATTCATGTAGGCACGTGACTGTTGTATAAAATTATTATTATTTTTCTTCTTCCTCAAGATAAAAAATGTGACTGTTTTTTTGTCGAAATGTTAAATATCTAATGTGCGGTGTCTAGGGGGGTCAAGAAAAGAAACTATGTGTGCGGTGCGACGGTGAAGGATGGAAAATCCGCTGTGTGGGAATCGCGGTTTGCTTTGGAAAATGAAGTTTTCATCCTGAAGAGACCTTAGCAAAGATTTTGAATTACAATAGCTTTTATTTGGACTTTTAGAGCAGATCTGACACTTATATAGACCAAAGATGATTATTCCAAAGGCTGATAGAAGACAAATTTTCATGGCATTATTCAAGGGTATGTATTAAGCAAGAATTTATTTATTGACTCCAAATGAAAAGTGTATAGAAAGGAGTAGTAATGAAAAAAGTGAAAAATTAATAATTTAGTATCTGTACAAAAATCTTAACTGCAGTATTGATAATAAGAATAGCGCAAATGGTTACCACTTACCTTATAATATAACATGCAAAATAATTTGAAAATAATGAACTTAGGACCAATATAATTAAAGTAGAAAACAAGCACTTGCAGTTGTTTTAGAAAATATACATATAACCGCTGAGTAATTTATCATTTTTTGTGCTGCCAATGTTAACATTACATCAAACTAATAACTTTAAAAAACAAGAAACTTATAGTGGTTCCTTCAAATGTTTTACATAATTAAAATACTTGAAAATATACACAGAATATATAACTTCATGGATTTCATTTTATTCCTAGTAAATTAAATTGAACAAAATACTAACATTTTTTATTTAATGAACTATTTTCTCTACAGATGGTGTTTTAACTGCAAAGAAGGACTTTGAAATCCAACACGATGAACTTGCTGTTAAGAACTTATATGTTATCAAGGCTATGCAATCATTAACCTCAAAGGGTTTTGTCAAGACTCAATTCTCATGGCAATACTACTACTACACCTTAACCGATGAAGGTCTTGAATTCTTAAGAGAATTCTTAGGTGTCCCAGAAGGTATTGTTCCACAAACCTTATTAGAAAAGCCAATCCCACAAAGAGAACAACCACAAAGAAGAGCTCCAAGAAGATTCGGTGACAACAACGGTGGTTACAGAAAGAGAGATGCAAGAGATTAATTGTGTTTAAACAATATTTTCTTTCCTATCTTTATTTAGTACTATAGTTTTCATATTAAATACACATAATAATTACTAAATGTTTAATTATTTCTATGTTTTGAACAGTAACAGTAATCTTTTCGATTGTAAACCGTAAGTTATAAATCTTATGAATTATGAAATGAGATCATCAATTCGCAGCATATTTATTTTTGAAGTAGAACAAAATTGAAGTTCAAGTTAAGTTAAAATATAGATCAATCTTTTCTTTTTTCTAATCCGTCCCTGCTTTTGTTGTATTACATTGCATAGTCAAGCAATGTTTTCCAGACACAAAAATAGGCCATTGGAATTATCACTTGATGACAGTAATTATGCACCAGTACGTCGGATTTTTACTTTTATTATACCGTCTGTTATCATAAAATACTAACATTCTATTCTGTTTGAACATTTTTGAACACAGGCTCCTAATCCTAAATCCATTAAACCACAGGCTGCAACAGGTCAAGATAGAGAACCTTCTCCTAAAAGCGTGCATAATGTACCACCTCCATATGATCCAAATCAGCTGAAAAAGATTATTCAGTCACAACAACCACAGAAACAAGAACAACGACAAAGCCTACCACATCCAATTCAACAATTAGCTAATTCATACAATGAGACACAAAGACCATTACCATATACTCAAAGTTCAGCACTGCAAAAATCTGTGCCGCCTACAATTATAAACAATTATTATTACGTCCAACCGCCTCAATCATCATCACCTATGTCACCAATATCGCCAGCTATGTCTCTGGGAATACCAATACAGATACCTAATACAAATCAAGGACAACAAAGAAGCTTCAAACCACAAGATTTTTCTTCTGATTTACTTAACCGATCTTCAAGTAATTCGTATAAAGATGGTTCGGTGAAAAAAATGCAGTTGAATCATTCAAATGGACAAAGCATTACAACAATGAGTTCATCTTCACATTCAAGTTTACGTGGAAGTATAGATGATGAGAATGATAGTGCATTATATGATTCTTTTGTCAAGAAAAGTTCAAGTACTTCACATAGGAAAAGATCACCAAGGAAAGACACAAGTATCAGCAGTTTATATGGTGAAAGTAAACACGATATTTATTCATCATCTTCTTTATTAAATGATGAAGCAAAATTTAGAAATCAATACGTTCGACACTCTGATAATGATCTTGCTAAACTTCCAAATATAAACATTGGACCCGAAACTGAATTATTTGAAAAGCTAGAAGAAATGACAATTAAAAAAAACATAAATTTAATTAAAGAGTTAACTAAGCTAAAAGATGAAGACATAAGTGTTCATGATGACGATTTTTTTAATCTTTTTGATAGTTGTTGTGTTACTGGAAATTCCTTAACTTTGGAACAATTGGGTGCAGTTTTATATGACCCGTATTATAAAAATAACAGATTTTCATTTAAATCTTTGGCAATAATAATGGATACGTTTGTTTCAAAAACATCAAATGATGAAATGGATTTCAGATGTTTTGTTAAAATGTGTAAATTTGTCAAGGGCTGTTTTGTATCGTTTAATTATCATGATACACGTGGTGATGATCATGTTTTAGATTTTGAAGAGTTTCGGAAAGCTTTAAAATCAAACAACATTAAATGTTCACCCTCTTTATTGGCAAAAATTTTTAAAGATTCTGAATGTATTGATTTAGAGCATTATATCATTGATATTATTTTCATTAGAAAAGAAGAAAAAAAACATTGAGGAATGTTATAACTCTTTCTATATATTTTTCGTTCTAGTATACACTATTTCCTAATTTAATTTACATATATAAATTACTCGATCTAAAATAAATCATCATAATCTTCTCTATCGTCATCTTCATCTTCAGATATATCAGCATTCGTTACCTCGTCTTCATTATTATCTTCATTCTCATTTTTATTATCATTATTATTAACCTCATCCTCATCATCCTCATCATCTTCATTATGATTATTATTAAATTTGTTACTTTTATTTCGTACATTTTCAAGAATTTGCGATTGCTTCATATCAAGTTCTTGCTGTAACCTACTTATAACATCGGTAATTCTATTTTTCATAATTGGGTTGATTGCCTTCATCAAGTCTTGTTCCTTTTGTGCAATCATGGATTTTAATTCTGCAATTTCTTCATATAATAATACATTATGTTGTGATGATTCATCTTCATCGTCATCTACATCATTTCGTAAGTCATCGTTAACAACTTCGTTATCATCATTTTCATCGTCGTCTTCATCATCGTCGTCGTCCTCATCGTCGTCGTCTTCTTCGTCTTCTTCTTCTTCATTTTGCAATTTAGTATTTGGATCGGAAATTTGGTTTCCATCATATTCATCTGCTTCATCATCATCTTCGTCTTCTTCCTCATCTTCATCATCTTCATCGTCATCGTCATCATCATCCTCATTTTCAGCTTCATTTGCACCTTTTAAGTTTTCTTCAATTTCATCGTTATCCTCTTGCATTAACCTATCTAATTCATTATCAATATCCTCAAACTGACTATCTAGATCATCGAAGTTATTAATTGAAACTTCGTTATTATTTTCCTTTTCTTTTTGTAAGCGTTCAAGTTCTTTTCTTCTCTTTTTCTTTTCCTTCTTTGCTCTTTTATTACGAAGCTTGGCTTCAATAACACTCATTGGTGCAAGGTTTTCTTCATCTGCATCAATAAATTCATAGATTGAACTTTCAGCGTCTGCATCTAATTTGAGTAATCTAGCAACTTCATCTTCGACATTTTGAATAATTGATGTTTCATATTTTTTATGAAATCTTTCCTTTGCAAACTCCATTGGTGGTGTTAAACCATCGGGGTATGTTTCACCATATTCTTTATCAATCTTTATATCATTTACTTCATTTTCATCGTAAATTCTTTTAAGGCATAGTAAAATCTGGGAAACATCAACAGTTTTGAATATATTTTTTTTGTCGACAGTTTTATGAACTTCCGAAATTGTTGGTAAGTTAACTAATTTTGCACCATACATTATATCATTAAATCGTACAATTGCACGCCTTTTATCTTTCCAAGTAACTGATATATTCGATAAATCAGATTTCAAATTTGATGTTGGGTTGTTTTTATCACTTTTGTCACTACGTTCGGAACTTTCAACTACTGAACGTATATTATCTAAATATTCGTCAGGCAAAAACCTTAAAACAATTGCTTCTTCAATCAGAGGATCATCTTCTCTATCTGGATCTTCAGAATCATAACCATTTCCCGGTAATCTAACAGGCTTGACTCTAAGTGTTGGTGCTTTTGTTTTAATCAACGTATCTGGTATTGATGTTGTTGATGGTATTCCTGATGGATCTAAAGGTTTAAATTTAATTGATTGTAAACTATCGGATGTTTTGAGTTTGATTTTAGGTAAGGTTGATTTTGATGCTTTTGTTGATTTCTTTGATGTTGTTTTAAGTGTCTTGGGTGGTTTTAACTTAATAGTTGTTGGTGATGTTATTGTCATTTCTTGTTTTACACCAATATTTTTATTATTTGAATCATTGTTTGTATCATCGTTATTTTCCTCTGCCGCTTTTGAAGACAAACGTAGTTTGAGAATTGCCATTTCTTGGAAGTGGTACAATATTTGGAGAATGTGACTTGTCTGGATTACTAATGAGAAGAAAGTAAAGAATTGAAGAATTTTTAATATACATGATTCAAGTCCACCAAAAAATCAACAACTCATGAAGCGGATTTAAAGTTTCCACTTTTTACAATTTTCACTTTTGAAACATTTTTTATCAACTAAGTAAATTTTATTTTATGTATTATAAATGTTATTTGAAGAATGCAGAAGTATTATACAGCTCAGAACAACTTGAAAGATGCTATTTTTTCATTAGTTGGGAAAAAACTGAAAGGATTTAGATTTAATTATGACAGTTCGGTCTATGATAGAATTTTTGATAAATTAGAATTGAAGAAAAATTATCTAGATGACAATGGCCAACCAACAGGAAAGCTGAATATTATTGACTATAATGTTAGACTTTCCCCATTTACATATCATTTGAACAAGATATTGGCACCTACACATCATCTAATTGTTCCAGATGGACAAACATCATATAAATTTTGGAAAAAAATGGAGCTTTCAGATGATACCACCATGCAAAACTATAATATTCTATTACCTGGATTTTCAGGTACGGTTAAAGCCAATTTACTAACTAAACCTTTAGAAGAGAAAATGCTAAATCCAAGTTTTTTGCCAAATTTATCAAAGGAAAGAGAAGAAGATTACAAAAATCAACATGTTGAACCAGTTAATAAATCACTATTATTTGTGGGAGATTTTACATCAGTTACTAGTGCATCAGCATTGAGAACATGTATCTATTATAACGAAGTTAGGACTTCAATGTTTAGATATGGGGGCGTTAAGTTTTTAGCTTGGACAACACCTAATGAAGTTCTGAAATATATCGGACCTGTAGGTTCAATTCATAGACGTACAAATGCATTAATGGCAAATTTGTATTCAGATTTAAGAATTGTTGCATGTACAGAAACACTAAAGAATCCAAAAGCTTGTAAAGTTATATCAGAAATGGACTTCATTCCATTACCATATAATGATGCAGAAGGTGAAATCTGTTTAGTTGAAATCCAATCTAATCATAATAAGTTTGATATTAAATTTCAAGATGAATTGCATTTGATTATCCATAAATTATTCTGTACTCCTGGTTCTATATTGCGTGAAAGATTATCAGTTCTAGGGCCCGGTGCAGAGGAGTATTTTCAAGATAAAATTCCAGAGGAGGTTTTAAACAAAAAGATCAGTCATATTACTAACAAAGAATTTGTAGATCTCTCTGAAACCTATTATTACTGGCCATTCAAACCAAACACTGGTCTGGAGACTTATGGAAATCAGGACGCATTTTTTGATGTCGATTAGATATCACAATTGTATATAGACAAGACGTAGATTTATAGACGTAATTATATCGTAAAAAAAGTTTAAAAGTACAAGGGTTGTGTAAAAAACAGAGCATGAAATAATTTTCCACTCACCTTTCCAATGGGCTTTTGTAATTTACATTTCAGACTTTTGCCATATTGTCCTCAAGCTTTTCCCAATTCTCTTCTCTAGGAGACTCTGAACCAGTCATCCATGATGCTACAAAAGAATGAAGATATCCATTACTACATTTTGGATCCCAGTGCATTGGTGTATGGTGGAATTGGGAAAGTTAAACAATGGGTTGAATCAACTATAGAAAACCCTTCAAAAGATTTTAAAGTGATTTTTTACGTTCCATTATATACTTTGAAAGAATTGGATTTTTTAAAAAAGGTGTATAATCCTTTAATATCTGCTAGTGCAAGAGATAGCATTAAATTTATTGATAATCAAATTTCTGGTGTTCAATTCGATGATGACACTTCGATAACTTTGAGTGATAATGATTCTGATTTTGATGGTAATGTTAGCGATATTGATGAAGAATTAGATGTTGATAACTATGATGGTGATGGTGATGGTGATGGTGATGGTGATGGTGATGGTGATGGTGATGGT
>JAJMCR010000085.1:0-33328 GCA_030573095.1 Pichia paraexigua | reverse complement strand
GATTTACGTGTTTTAAATTTTTGTGGTTTTTTATGATCAAGATTTGTCACGTGACTTTGGTAGATTACCAAAAGACTTATTTTGTTATTTTGTTATATTTTATGTTGTTTTGTTTTGTTTTGTTATATTTTATGTTGTTTTGTTTTGTTTTGTTTTGTTTTGTTTTGTTTTGTTTTGTTTTGTTTTGTTTTGTTTTGTTTTGTTTTGTTTGGAGAATATTCCAATATCACTTCTTAAAGTATAATTTTAAAATAATTTATAATATTACAATAGGATGATTACGTTAAAAGAGTAATTTTTAACTTTATTTATGGTTATAAAATCTAGAATCAAGTTATTTGACTTAAATTTCAAAAAAAAATAATAATTTTGAGATCTTCTATTTATATAAAAAGAAAACTAGTTTTAAATTTATTTAGTTTTAAATTTATTTAGTTTCTGACAAGGAGTTTACAATCCATATAATAAAAAATAAAAAGTGCTAACTGCAACTTTAATCTTCCTGTCTACAAAACATGGCCAAATAAGCTTTAAGCTTTCCATAGACACAGAACAGAACAAACGAACAAAATTTTATCCATGACAGTATCGAACTCGTAAATCGCCATGCCATGCACTTCGGATCTTGCTGAGTTTTATCCTTAAAATGGCGCATTGTTTTGTTTTTGGCGTTCCTTATTTCGCATTTTCGCCATTTTTTTCTCGCCTGTGACGATCCTCGGAGAAGCCTAATTGTCGTTGTCAACCCAAATGGTGGTTTTAAATGTATGTTTAAGAATGAATAACATGGGGTTGTATCAATCAAGATAGTATAAATGGCATGATTGTGGGTATAGAAGCAGGTTGGTTTATTGTTATGAATTTGGTTGATTGATTGATTAAATTGAAGAAATTGAAGAAACTTGGGGAATACTGTTGGGATGAAGTGCATTCGGAGATGCCGATTATTAATTGTGCATTACCGTCTAATGTTTGTTTTATACCGTTTTTTTGGCTTTAATTTGCATACTGTATGAATGTATATAAATATCCATTAATCATCCATTTAGTTGATACTTTTTGATCAGTTTTATTTAAGCAAAAACAACAACATCATAATGCCATCCGATAAGGTTATTATAGTTACTGGATCATCCCGTGGTATGGGATTAACAATTTCACAAATTTTAATCAAAAGTTCAAAGACAGTTAAAATTGTGCTAATTGCAAGATCTGAAGATAAATTAATTGAAATTCTTAATAGTTTGAACAACGAAGACAAGGCAAGAGTTCATTATATTGCTGGAGATTTAACAGATTCTAAATCATTAGAAAAATTAATTGATGAAACCATTTCTAGATTTGGTAAGATCAATTCTGTAGTTTTCAATGCAGGTGTATTAGAACCTATTCAACATATTGAGAAGTTGGATTTATCATTAACTAAAAGATTATTTGAAGTTAATTTTTTTTCAATTTTAGAATTAACACAAAAATTAATTCCATATTTGAAAAAAGCAGCAATTGAAGACGGTGTTTCATCATCTTGCGTTTATGTTTCATCAAGTGCAAGTGAAGTTTGTTATGATGGTTGGTTAGCATATGGTGCAAGTAAAGCTTCGGTTAATCAATTAGCAATGCACTTAAATAATGAAGAAAAGGAGCATATTAGAGCAATTTCTATTGATCCAGGTATTGTTGATACGTCCATGCAAAATAATATTAGAGATAATTTAGGTAAAGGCATGAAAGCTGAAGCACATCAACAGTTTATTGAGTTTCATGAAACTGGTCAATTATTGAAGCCTGAAGTTCCAGGTGGTGTTTGTGCCAATCTAGCATTAAAGGGTATTTCTGAAGCGTTAAGTGGAAAGTATCTAGAATACTGTGATGAATCTTTAGCTGACTTTCAATATAGTTTATAATTTCTCGGGCATTGACTATAGGTGTATTTTTTATTCTTTTTTTTAACAGAGTAGTTTTACTGTATTTTTAAAGTTATTTAGCAACGTAATGGATGGTGGATCAGAATTGGAAACTTGTAATAGTGTGATTACTGTGAATTCTGACGTATTTTATTTGAAACATGGATAGTACTACTAGTCTATAACATCACAAAAGTGTTATTTTTTGAAGATCGCTGAGCAAAAAAAAAAAAAAAGAAAATGAAGAAAAGACCTGTGTGTATAAAGTACAAACACAACCATCTTCATTCAAACACTTCATCACAGCACTGACTGCCCACACAATGAGTGATTACAACAGCAAGACAGTAATAGTCACAGGCGCATCACAAGGATTAGGCAAATGTATAGCGCTAAACATTCTCCAGAACTACAAGGATTCGAAAGTGGTGATTATTGGTAGAAATAAAGAACTATTACAAGACTTGCAACACCAGTTAGAGGAGTCGTACAGCGGTAGATACATGATAATTGTTGGCGATGTAACAGACGTGGAGATTGTTCGTCGGACAATTAAAGAAAGTTTTGAAACATTTGGCAGTATTGATGGGATAGTATTCAATGCCGGTGTGATTGAACCAGTTGGACACTTGAATGAAGGAAATTATGATGTTTTCAAAATGAAAGAGCTATTCAACGTTAATTTTTTCAGTATTGTCGAGTTTCTGAATGTTCTATTGCCCGAAATTGAGAAAGCGGCAAGCAAAATAAACGTAGTATTTGTTTCCTCCGGCGCTAGTAAAAGAGGCATTGACGGCTGGTTAGCATATGGAAGCTCCAAAGCTGCGGTGAATTTACTCTGTAGGCAACTGCACGATGAAATGAAGGAGTGGGTGCATTGTGTGAGTGTTGCACCAGGAGTTGTCAATACCGACATGCAACGACAAATAAGAGATGGTTTCAAGGGCCAAATGACCGAAACAAGCCACGCCAGGTTTGTGCAATTGTTTGCCGATGACGAGCTGTTGGATCCCATGGTTGTAGCGGCCGTCTACAGTCGGTTGGCGGTGGAGGACGTTCCCGAGAGAAGCAGAGGAGAGTATGTGAGATGGAACCAAGTTTTTTTTCCCAATGAGGAAAGTGAGAAGATAAGTTGATTTTCATGTAGGGGATTTAAGGTTAAACTGTAATGGTTATGGAGGTTACAAGCAAAAGGTATAAATAGGAGAGTATGGGCCATCCGGGAGAGAGAGAAGGGGGAGGACACCACTGCAGCCCATCGCCCCCACCCATGGAATCGTACAAAGGAGTGTTGCAAGACAAGCTAGATGCGTTGTATCTCATCGAAGCAGCCAGAAAGGACATGATCCCGGTTGTCAACGAACGGTTTTCCCGGATGCAATGCCAGCAGTACATCAAGAGCGGCAACGTGTTCATTTGGAACGAACACAAGTGCAAGATCAAGAGATGGACAGACGGCCGCAAATGGTCGGCCTCCAGAGTCAAGGGCACGTTTCTGTCCTACAAGGAGATGAAGCGCAGTAAACGGGAGTGTTTTGCGGTGGAAGAAGAGTCGGACGGGTTGCTGAAGCAGGCCTTTAGTTGTTGCATCCACGGAGAACGCTACCATGTTGTTTGCTATGTCGGCAAGAAGAAGGAGGGAATCCGGCCTTCGGAAGATGCACGGTTCCGGAACTTGAGCATCGATGTCCAGGTGTAAGCGATGTGTAAGTGTTAGAGAAGTGTTAGAGAAGTGTTAGAGAAGTGTTCAAGAAGTAAGTGTTAAAGAAGTAAGTTAGAGAAGCATGTCTCTTCCCGGATGTCCCCCACTAAACCCATTTTTGCGGGACCCCCAGCCAACCGCGTTTTGTGCCGTCCCACTACACGGGCGGGAATTAACATGCCAAGACTCCGAGTCCGACACAGACATAAAAGAAACCCCGATCCACCCCATTTTCATCTGGCACACCTTTGCATTCCCAGCTGCCACCACACCACCACACCATGTTTGCAGGCAAATCCACTATCATCACAGGCGCCAACAAGAACTTGGGCAAACAGACTGCCATTGCGTTTGCTGCCGAAGGTTCCAACCTCATTCTCCACTACCATTCGTCATCTTCTGCTGACGAAACTACCGCCTTGGCTACTAAGCTGGTCAACGACTACGGTGTCAGGATCGTCACCTTCCAAGGTGATCTAGCCACCGAGGATGCCACCAGAGATCTTTTCCAAGCCGCCATCGATGCTTTTGGCAGTGTTGACTACGCAATCAATAACGTTGGCATGGTCTTGAGAAAGAACTTGGCCGATATTTCTCTTGATGAATACAACAAGATGTTCCAAGTCAATGTCACTGCATCCTTTCTTTTCCTCAGAGAGGCAGAGAACAAGTTGGCAGAAAACGGTTCTGTGGTCATGCTAACTACTTCGTTATTGGGAGCTTACACCGACGGATACTCTGTCTACCAAGCTGCCAAGTCTGCGGTTTATTGGATGTGTAAAACAGCGTCAAAGGAAACAACCAAGAAAATCACCTACAATTGTATCTCTCCTGGCCCAATGGACACTCCTTTCCTTTATGGTCAAGAAAATGAACACCGAGTTGAGTTTTTCAAGACCCAGGCTGTTCAAAAAAGATTAACGGAAGTTCCAGACATTGTTCCAATCATCAAGTTCATTGTCAAAGATGGTAAGTGGATGACTGGTCAAAACTTATATGCTAACAATGGTTTTACTGCTCCATCTGCATAGGTTTTGCTTATAAGCTTCTCTTCTCTTCTCTTTTCTTCTCTTCTCTTCTCTTCTCTTCTCTTCTCTTCTCTTCTCTCTCTCCCTACTATGTATTGCCAATTTTTTTATAGTAATCGAATATTGTTGTTTTAATACCAAGCGGCTTCCCTATTCGACTGGTTGGAGTGACTAGGTGTCTTCCATTATACGCAAAACTCTTGACTATTATTTCTTTGCGTCCGCACCTTTTCGACCGCAGATAGATTACAACCGCACTTTCTTGATTTTTCCATGAAATGAAAAAATCAGCATGAAATGAAAAAATCAGCATGAAATGAGAAAATCACCACTTTCAACATAATATCATCTCAATCATTCAATAAACAATGGAGTTTGCTTATGATGTACACACTTTCAATGATGACAAAGACGCTCCATCATCATCATCATTATTATCAACTTCCGACTTCACCAAAAAACTACAATCGTTATCCTTACTAGGTTCATCGAATACCACAAAGAAAATAGAACCTGAATCAATCAATGAAAATTCAATCAATCGTGCTAAATCTTCAATTGAATTACTGGATTCTTTAGGTTTCCAATATAATCCAATTCATGAAGCTAATGAAAATTTCGATTCCAATCTCCTAATATCCAAACTAAACAAAATCTTGGAGTCAACAGATGGTTATGATTCATCCATCAAAAATTCATTAACAATCCTAGAAAATAAAATCAATAACGAACAAGATCTTCTGAATTTAACATCAATTGATCAATATGGTGATTTGTCAAGACGAAACTTGAGAAGTTTATTAGAAAATGATTTGATTATTGACAATTCCAAGAAATTGAAAAATTTCAACAAAATTGTGAAATTAATTGAATCCATTCACCCTGATATTGAAAACTTAACGAATCAATATAATCTAATATCGAATGATATTTCCAGTTCTATAAATGATTTATCAAATATTAAATCTAAAATCGACAAGTTAAATAACGATAAGAATTTAATCAATTTGAAAAAAAGCTTACTACTTTCCTTTAAATCTTCATTTACTTTATCAAGTTATGAAGAACATTTAATTAAATTTGAAAATTTAAACGATTTAACTACCGGATTGGAATTCTTTCAAACCATTGATAAAATTAACCAAATTCAAAACAACTGTGATATTCTATTAGGTATGGAAAATGAAAAATTGGGTTTAAAAATTTTGACTAATATGAATGACTTGTTAATTTTAGTTAATAATAAAATTAATTCGTACGTTTTAAATCATATTGATGATGTATATTCTGGGAAAATCACAGCAGATCCAAATTTAAATCTAAAAATCTTTCAAAAATGTTTGATTTATTTGTATTCCAATAATAAAGCCAATTTTGATTTGGTAATTTCGAAAATTATCGAACTTAGAAGTAAACTAATATCAAATGATTTCTTACAGCAATTGAAGGGGTACTCTGAAGAAACTAATAAATCAAATAAATCCAACTTATTCATGTCATCTTACGATACTACTAAATTTATATCCGATACCTTAGCTTACATTCATAATTTAATTGTTAATGAAATTGAAAATTCATCATCATTTTTTACATTTGAATTCAAATCAATTGATGAGAATTTGGAAAATTTAATTAGTTATGTGGTTAATAATATAATTTCAAGTTTAAATAATTTATTAAAAAGTTCAATTGAGAATATTTTACGCCAAGAAAATAAATTACTAATAATTATAAACTCTTTTGAATTAATTGACTTATATTCAAATATGTATGAAAAATTATTAATTAATGATGATAATGATAATAATGATGATGATTCTGGTGATATTTCAATCATTCATACAATGAGTTACTTGAAATCTGAAACTCAAGATAGAATATTTTTGATTATAAATTTGAAATTCAAAAATTTAGAAATTCAATCAAAATCTGATATTGATGATTTAGATAATGATATCATACCTGATTGGTTAATTGAATGGAATGAATTAATTAATGAATTATTTGAAATCTATAATTCAAATAAGAATTTGGATGATAATGAATTACATATAATTGGATTCAACGATACTCAATGGAATGATTTAATCAATTTAATTATCAATAAACCAATTGATTTAATTAAATCTTTAACAGTCAATAAGTTTAATAAAATGGAAAAATTGATTTGGATTTTGAATTGTATTGATTATTTCAATTCAAGAATTGAAATTAATAAATATTTACTTGAACCTTCAAATAGTTTGGTATCAATAATCAATGAATATACTAATAATTTAATAAGCTTACAGTTTAATGAATTTTTACAAAATTCAGGATTATATGATATTTATAATTTAATTAATATGATTTTCAAATTAGATGATTTTGAAAATGATGAGGATTTTGAAGTTTCATTTTATCAACCAATAATAGAAAATAAATTATTTAACATTGAAACTTTCAAAACGGCCAATTCAAAATTAGAAACTTTCTTATCTACTTATATCAATAACAATGAATTGAATAACTTGATATCTCCTAAAATATATAATAAAGTTTTCTTCAATTCAACATTCAAATTCATCAATTTTTATAGGAAGTTATGTCTAATATTGAATGAATACTTGGTTGATCAAGATGGTAACTTAGTTGGCGTTTTTAATTGGGATGAAAATATGATTGCTACCGTTTTAGGTGTTGGTGATGAATTTAGAGATTACATGAATGGCGTGAATCCTTATTACTAAATAGATATATTTTTTTTATGTTATATAGATAACTAGATAAATATACATATAAAAATTAATTACGAACTGGCTTCTCACCTCTACCATAACCTTTACTTTCATAATAATCCATTGGATAAAAATCTTCATTAAATTGTTTATCCTCTCCCATTAAAACCATTGCTTCATACGGTGTTAATAAAGGTTTATTAAATGCATACCCCCAATCAATACTTAATCTTGGACAAGCCACTTGGATAAATGCATCAATATCATCAAACATTGCAACTTTTTGTGGGAAAATTTCACTAAGTATAATTTTAACCACTATTTTACCATTAGATTTTAATTTTTCTTCTAATTTAGAAACTGTTGTTGGATTACCTTGTCTACCTAATGCACCTAAAATTATACCAAATTTTTTAGCATTTTGTGCAATATCAATTGCATTTTGTCTAATTTTAATCATTTGCTTTTTATCATACCCTTCCCTTGTAAATTTTCTGGAATATGGATCATATCTAAAGGCTGGAATTTTAGGATTATGAATCATTGCAGATTCTAAATGAAATCTACCATCTCCAATATAAATCATTGCATCAAACTGTTCAGAATCTAAATATGCACTTGTACATCCTAAAACTTCACCTTTTGATAATGGTTTGATTTGTGGTGTATAACAATAAATTAATTTTTCATTATTTGAATCATCCATTAATTTTGTTCTAATACTATGAATTGATGGATTAAATTGAATGGTACCAAATAACGCAATTCTTGATCCATGTTCAAAATTTAATCTAATTGTATTCAATAAATGTGTTTCATCAATTGAAATTGTAACAAAAATATACAAAACTTTTATTAATGTAACATCAATAGGAACCAAACATGAATGTGCATAATGAACTATAAAATCACAATCTAATGCTCTTGCTGTATAATCATCAATACAGCATGCACCATAACTAACATCTCCCATAATTAAGATTTCACAATTGCAAAATTCACTTAAAATATCTGAAATTATTGGGGCATAAATTAATAAACCTTCCGGCATTTGTAAACAAACTCTTTTTGCATTTTTTTGTTTTATATTGAAAACTGTTTTATGAATTTCAAAGTTATAATTTGATGGTAATAATTTAATGGATTCATTAAGTTGTTCATTATTTAAAATTTCTGGTGGAATTTGATTTATAAGTCTTGAGACAACTTTCGATTTACGTGCACGTACAATTGATGATGATGATGATGATGATAAATTTGGATCTTTTTCAGCTGGTCCTTTAGCACCTCCAAACCGACTTCTTCTTGGCTTTATTTCCGCTTCAGTCATTTATGGTGGATATTTATTTATATGAGTTTTTTTTTTTTTGATAAATGAATACACAAATATTATTATCTCTCGTTTGAAAAAAAAAAAAAATTTTAATGATCTTTATGTTTCACTTTTATCAAATCATGATTCATTATTATGTAATTAACTCAAAGTAGTTATGCTAACACCAAGATTCGAATTACATCAAGATGATGATTTTGTATATGTTAAGATATTCATTTCTAATATAAGGTTTTCAGCAGCTGGTGTTGAAATGGTTATAAATGATAATGTTTTCGTGTTTTCATTATCACCATATTATCTACGTTTAAGATTCCCTAAATCATTAATTGAAAATGATGATGCCAATTCCGAATTTGTACCTAATGAAGAATGCATTAAAATCAGATTACCTAAATTAAATAAGGGAGAATTTTTCCCAGATTTGGATTTAAGTGCAAAACTTTTAGCTAGATTAAATGAACCTACAAACAATTTACAGTCACAACAAGCACAAAAAAGTAAACCTTCATTAATTGAAGAAATGGATATAAATGATAACGTTGTTAGTAGTAATCAAATTACCGAAATTGAACAAGAAGGAACTAACTATGATTGGGAAATTCCACAAACTTTACCAACATTAACAACTGATTTGAAAGTTTCAATTAAATATGGATTCAATAACCAATATTCTGATTACTTAACACCATCATTAGAAAATGGTAATGATATTAATGAGATTTCAGATCCTGATCATTTACAACCAGATGATAGAATTATGGAAAGATTAATTAAAGAAAATATCAAGTTTGATATGGAATATTATGCGAATGATTATATTACTGCAAAATATTTATCAATAGATGAATCAAGTGGTATAATTGAAGCAATTAAATTTATTTCACCATATTCCAAAATTTTCAATGAAAGTAAATCCAAAAATAATATTGAAATTGAATTTTCAAATGAAGAAAATGAACTGATGACGAATTTACCAAGAAAATCGTATTTGATTGATGATCCAAGACCAATTTATTATACAATTTTAAGTCTTTTATTTGCGTATAGTTATGAGATTAGATCATTTCAAGGAGAGACAACTATTGAATCTGCATGGACAATTGGGAAATTAACACCACAAATTAGTTGTTTAGATTCTCAATTAATTCAAAGTAATAATAAAACTGAAAATAATATGATTAAAATTCTACTTCTAACAATGTCAAGACGAGCATTAGATTTCCCTCTATTTAGACATTATGATTTAATTATAAAATCTTGGCTTGATGTATATTGGATTTTAAGATGTGGTAAAAGAGGAGTTTTAAAAGTATTATTAAACGTTAGAGAATTATTTAGAAAACATGATATTTATTATATTTACTGTAAAATATTACTGGATGATTTATGTGCTTGGGTTTTAAGAGATGATGGTTGTAGTGACATTGTTTTAAGAAATTTAGCACATACATTAAGAAAAGAAGTTGAGTTACTAGAAAAAAAAGATATAGTTTTTGAAAAAATTATAAAATCTGAAAGTAAAGAAGCAGAACAAGGTGAAAATAATGATGAAGACGGTGAATTTGAATTTTTTAATTTGCTTGATGTCGAAGAATTAGCAGATGAAGCTTATAAGGCAAGCTTATAAAAAAATAATATTTAATTTTTTGAAAAGAGAAAAAGTCATTAAAGTAGAGCAATTGTTAGTATCGTTTGATTCATACAACATTTTGGAACTATTTTTGTTAGTTTTTTGTGTAAAGACAGACCTTGTTATATTTGGTTAGTCAAAAAAAAAAGATCACTAAGAAATTAGATTAACAGGTTAAATAGAAACAGAAAAACTTGCTAGTATTGTAAACGTTAACAAAAATTAATTTGTGAACCAAAAAACAAAAACACCACTTCTTATATATATCCATGTTCATTTCACTAAAGCAAAAGTTTTAATGGGTGGAGCTTCTAAGCACTTCTGACTGTTTAGAGCAAGATTGCTGTATCAAGTACAGACGGTATTTGTGCGAATATCTACCAGAGAATATTAATTAAATAAAGTTATAAGTAAGTAATTCTAAAGCTATAAACTATGGAGTCTTAGGTTCAAAGACTAGAATGTTTTTGGGTGTCGAGGATGAGGTAAATGTTGATAAATTATTAATACCTTCAGATAAATCCAACAATGTATTACTATCGTCATGATTATTTATTGAATCTTCCGTGAGTGTGACCATTTCTTTTAATGGAGAACCTGATAATTTTTTAAGTTTTGGAGATTCTTTTAGTTCGATTGATGTACCATTTAGTAATTTATCAACATCTAGATCTGTATCTATATTATTATTAACGGAATTATTATGATTATATTGTAAATTAGGTATATTTAATTGGTTGTGATAATCAGTATCATTATTACTATTATCATCTATTTTATGGAAATTCATTTGTCTGAATTCAGGAATTGAGACAGTTGCAGGTAACGATAATGTTCTTTTATGATTTGTTCCATGTCGAAAATTCATTATATTGACGTAGTTCTTATTATTAGAATGCCTATTTAATGATGATGAGGAAATTGCATGTGCCCCAATTCTTGACGGTGATAGTTGATGTTTTGGAGGTAATAAAGTTCTCTTTTTTTGTATACCTTTTGAAGGCCTAGTATGACCCAAACCAAATTTAAAATTTTTCACTGAATTATTTGAATCTTTTATGTTACTTAATTCAGTTTGCTGTGGCTGTGTATTCGTATTTAAATTAAAGGTTATATTAGATTGAAGTTCAGAGAAGTTCGAGATTGTTTTATTCCTTGAATGATGAAGATGATGATGTGGATTAATGTGTGTCGGAGATGGAGAATTTGAAGGAGAAAATCCCGAAGACCGTGGAGGTGTTTGCAGTAACGTATTCTGATCAACTTCCGAGGATAGTGAAGTGGACAATGATGCTTGGCCAGATGTGTTAGTTAATAAAGAAGGTATTAAATGGCCAGGAACCTTAGCCATTGAAGCCAATTTCAAAATTTCTGCTATCCTATTGAGCTGTTCAACTTTATAAAATTCTTGTTTTGTTCTTTCTTGAGAAACTCTTAAAACTAACGCTTTGTCCAGGGAAGATTCAGAATGAGGCCAAGTTGAAAGTTCTGCTCCAAACAAAGTCTTGAACAATTGAGATGATGCATAATTGCTGTTGTTGTTATTGTGATGATCCTGCTGAGTAGGAGATTGTGTATACATTTTCTCCTTGTTGGAAGTCAATTTTTCAGCAGATGATAAAGACGTAGTTTTTGAATTAGATGTATTCAAAGCAGCCGCAGATGAATCATTATCTACCGGTTGACAAAGATTAGGAATCTGGCGATTGGGCTGTGATACGTAGGGATAGCCAGTCGACATGGGCACGTACAGGATAAGACCAAATAAAATCAAACAAACCAGATGAAAGCCGTGTTCAGCACTACCACTCTCCACAAACCACACAGACAGATAGATGACGATGTGAGCTCAATGCAACTTTGACATTGGAGTAAACCAATCATTGAACAACACCGAAACAAAGTATTTCACGTAAAAAACAAACAAAGCCAACTACATTTCCTAAAACAGTAACATGTCCCGAAAGAGCAATTGCGCAAACGCCCGTCGATCGACGCCAACGGCTTCTTTTGGCGTTTTTGGTGCATTTCCACTTTGTAGAGTTTCGTGTTAGGAATGAAGATATCAGGTTTTTTTCAGATACTGGTTCAGAAGGCGTTTTTGTTTCTACAGCTGCAAGAGACAAGCTAATCAGTCAGAAATTACAAATGTCGATTGTCTCACTACTTGGAATCAAAGTGCTTAACAATCCAGCCAAATTCATTGACCCTTACGAGTTTGAAATCACTTTCGAGTGTCTAGAACAGTTGAAGGATGATCTTGAATGGAAACTAACTTATGTTGGTTCATCTAGATCATTAGAACACGATCAAGAATTGGATTCTTTATTAGTCGGTCCAATTCCGGTTGGTATTAACAAATTTATTCTTACTGCCGATGCTCCATCTCCAGAATTGATTCCTGCAAGTGAACTAGTAAGTGTTACCGTTATTTTACTAAGTTGTTCTTATAAAGAGAGAGAATTTGTTAGAGTTGGTTATTATGTTAATAATGAGTATGATTCTGAAGAATTAAGAGAAAACCCACCTGCCAAAGTTCAGGTTGATCATATTGTTAGAAATATATTAGCTGAAAAGCCAAGAGTCACTAGGTTTAATATAGCTTGGGATAATGATACCGCTCTAGATGAATACCCGCCTGACCAAAATGAAGTTGATGGGGACGAACTTGTAGGTGATGATGAGGAGGAAGAAATTCTAGATGATGAAGAGGAGGAAGAGGAGGATGAAGAAGAAGGTGACGCGATGGAAGAAGAAGGTGAAGCTGGTGAAGGTGGAAAAGATGGTGAATCCAAACCTAATATAGAGTCTGCAAAAAGACAGAATACTATAAATGATGATGATATACCCGAAATTAAGAAAAGAAAACTTGAAAACGACACAGCTGCCGGAGGAGAGGCTGAAGAAGATGAAGAAGAAGAAGAAGTAGAAGAAGATCTTGACGAATTAGAAGAAGCCGATGAAGAAGAAGCCGATGAAGAAGAATTAAATCAAGAAGAAGAAGAACAAGAAGAAGAAAAAGAGGAAGAAGAATTAGATCAAGAAGAGGAAGAAGAATTAGATCAAGAAGAGGAAGAAGAACTTGAAAAAGAAGATGTTGATAAAACTGAAACTACTGGAATAACAACCCCAGCTGAATCAAGTGTGAATATAGGTCAAGCAGAAACTCCAAAAATTGATGATAGTTCTGCACCAACACCAACCGAATCAACAAACTAATAATAATAAATGTATAATACAAACTTTATATAAATCAAAAAATGTATGTGTTCCTCTTAATTTGTTTCATAAACTTTATTAATTATTTGAAATACCTGTGTTATTTCTGATTCCATTTCCGGACACCACATATTATTACCAATAAGCAAACTTCTCATCTTATCAGGATGCCATTTAATTCTTTCAATTTTTAACTTTGATTTTGTATTTAAAAATTCTTCAATATTCTTTTCATTTAAATCTTCAAAATTATCACTGAATAAAGGTAGTGGTAATGTCTCATATGCAATTCCTTTTTCAATATCATTCCATAACGAAGTATAAACTTTATAATTATATTCATCATTAGTAGAGTCACCACTACCATAATTTTGAGGTTCATCATTTTCTTCATCATTTTCGATTCCAATTATATTCTCAACTGTTGGTTTTGGTATCTCTTCTTCTGAAAATGCTATAAATTTGTACCCATTAACACTAGGGCCATACTCATGTACAGTTGTTGGCTTTTTTGACTTAACAGCATTGGGATTCTTAGACATACTAGGTGATATCGTAGTATTTTGTATGTTATTCTCTACATTCTGTTCAACAACTAGCACTTCTTGCTTGGGCATTTTGAATATTAGTTTCTTGTATTTTTTGCACTTAGTTCTCTTCCGAACCTTCAGTGGTTTTAGTTCATTAGTGACATCGTGAACTTGATCAATTTGTTCACGTATTTCCTCCTTTATTGGCAGCTTTTTAACAAACCTAACATTTCTTATCCATTCTGGTTCCGCCTCAACACCAATACTTCCATTATCCATAACACCATTCGTTATTAATTATGTTTTACTTTCGAAAAGAAGCTTATTGGGTCATTAAGTAATTTTACGCTTTTACGGCTGTGCTGCTAGCATGAATTTTTCAGATTCTTTAAAAAAAATTTGAATTTTTATCATTAATTCTTAATTCTTGTGAAGTTTTCTTGTAAAACGTCACAAAGATAAACACTAAGGTTATGTTAAAACGTGGTATCATATCACTGTATAGTAAAAGAGTTTCTAAAACTCTTTTATATCAGCAAAGTCTACGATTTACCTCAAGTGGTGATACTAATAGTTCAAACCAAAAAATAACTATTGAAGATCCGGACATTATTTACGACTCCAACTTTCCAATTTCAGATACAGCAACGCAACTAAAATTTGCACATAGAGCAACTGGTGAATCATTTGGACAAATAGTTAATGAGGTGTTACATGATAGAGACCCATTACATAACACAAGAGTTATAACACAAGAAGAAGCGTTAGATGGCGTTGATCCAAGATATAGAAATCCTTCAACTGGTGAATTGTTAGAAGGTGCAACTTCAAGAGAGGCAAGATTAGATAAGGAGACACAATGGGGAATTGTTAATCAAAAACAAGTTTATGTCCCCAGTGAATTTTCTAAAGTTATTCAAAATAATTTATTATTCAAATATGATCCAAAAGCATTAAAGCAATTTGTTGTGGAGTGGTATACAAGTATAAACGACTCAGGTATTAGAACATTAACATCAGACGAAAGATCCGCCGATGTTTCAATAGCTGCTTCATTTGCTCAGGATTATGCTGTTTCTTATCAAGTTTTAGGTGAATTCATTAAAAGAATTGGTAAAGACAATGTTGAAAAAAATATCAAAAGTATTTTAGATGTAGGCGTTGGTCCTTCAGTTGGTATGCTTGCTTTGAATGAACTTATGGGTGATGATTGGAACCCTGAAAGAAAAGATTCTCTTATTTTTGGTAATTTTCATATGGCAAGAAGATCTAAAATTATGTTAAGTAGACAAGTTAATGAAAATTTTCCAAGAGGTGACGAAGTTGAAACACATCAAGAAGAAGCAAAACAAGATATAACTAAAGAAGGATATGATTCTAAAAGAGGTGATAAAGAAACAATAGAGGGAGACAAAGAAATAAAAGAAGAAGAAGAAGAAGTAGAAGTAGAAGAAGAAGAAAACGGTGAGGAAGAATATATTGGCAGAATTAAAACGAAAAATTTAAACGTCAAAACTGTTCTATTAGACAAATTACGTCCTAAAGAAACAAAATATGATTTAATTATTGTTTCTCATCAGCTTTTAAGATCATTAGAGAATTTTCCATTTGAAGTTGATGCAAAATTAGAAGAATATGTTAGACGTCTCAATCCTGGAGGTCATTTAGTTTTAATTGAAAGAGGTACCCCATTGGGTGCAGAAATTATTGCAAGAGCAAGACAAGTTATTTTAAGACCTGAAAATTATGAAAGTCAAACAGAAAAATTCCCAAGACCTTTCAAAAGTTCTGCAAAAAAATTATCCGCAAAGCAACAACTAAGATTATCAAAATTATCGCCTGAAGAAAAGGCTTTAGCAATGAAAAATATCGAACCTGAACTCTTAGAAAATTTTGATATTGTTGAAACCGAAGAAGATGCAACTGCATTAGATCACCTGGATGAGCAGATTGATTTATCTGTTATTGCTCCATGTCCACATCATGGAAAATGTCCATTACAATATTTTGATCCACAGGTTTATTTATACGGTGAAATTGGTAAAAAACTTAAATTTTGTGGCTATACAGTTGATGTTCACAGGCCAAATTATTTATTAGAATTGAAAAGAGGTAAAAAATTAGCTGTTAAATGGACATCTCCAAATAGTGGTATTGGTAAAGACGGTTTAGCAAAAGCAGGTAGAGGAAGAGAAAATGGTAATGATTATGAAACTGCAAGTTTCTCATATTTAATGGTTACAAGATCAACGGAAGATCCAAGTAAATTAGAAGAAGAAAGACTTAAAAGAACTGAAAATATGGAACTTCAAAGAACTGTTGGTTATAGGGCCGCAAACAGAGGTGAATATCCACGTATTTTAGCACAACCAATGAAAAAGAAAGGTTTTGTTATCATGGATCTATGTGCACCTTCTGGGCATGTTGAAAAATGGCATATTTCTAAATCCGTTGGTAAACAAGATTATCATGATGCAAGAAAAGCAAATATGGGGGATTTATGGGCATTAGGTAATAAATCTGCAAATCAATCAAGAAAGGAGAATATTTTCTATTTTGATAAAATTGAAAAGAAAAGAGAAAATTTACGGAAAATGAAGAAAAAAGATGCCACAAGACTTAAACGGAAAATGCATAAAGATTATAAAGAAGCATTAGAAGCAGATCCTACCGATTTAGAAGGAAACCTTGTGAAAATGTCTAAGATTGATGCATATGAGTTCCTTTCTAAGCCAAAGGAAGAGGAGAAGATGAAAGATAAACGTAAATATAAGTACTAGAAAAGAGCTATTATTCATCATCACTACAAAATACTGTGTATACTGTAAATTACCATGTAAATAGAAATCAAGTGATTCATCCTATAATTCAGTTAACGTAATTTCCCAAAGCGGAAACTGCCCCATCCGACATGAAAGTTGGATTTTTGCCCCAACTGGTTTTCTTTCTCACACCGATAGAAGGCTCTTCTTCCTCTTTATCCTGGAATAAAGGCAGTTGTGTTGTCATACATTTCATACACAACATGTCAGAAACATACACAGTCCTCTGTTGTACGAATTGACCCTAAAACCTGTAATTTTTCTGCCTCTTTTGATGAAGGTGAAGATCAATACTAACAATTTGATTTATCCTTGTTCAGTTATACTTTTCTCTTATAGTCGGTGACTCTCCAACGTGTACGTTCATTGCATGGAGGTTAGCAGTTGCAAAATGTCAAATCATCACAGTTGACTCAAATGCAACTTTACCAAATGAAGAAAATATTTATTGGAAGTCAGAAAAGTATAATAGTGAAAATTATAAACCAATTGCCAACTATAATCATCATTCTCAATTAGACCAATGTAAAGAAAAGATTGACGTTGTTTTGCTTGGTGCTAATTGTATTCGTGATTTGGTAAATATATCTTACTATCTTAAGCCTATAATTGGAGATGATACACTTATTCTTGTTGATTCTTGTTTTGCCAACAATATTGATTGTTCACTAGCTGAAATATTTCCTAACAATGCTATTTTAAGTATTATATCTGAAGTGATTGTTAAAATTGTTAAATATGATACGAGAAATGTGTTTAGTCAATTAGGTAATAACGTTACTACAAGGATCGGAACTACTTTATCAAATGCACCTCAACACATTGTAGAAACATTAGCAGGTTCGAATAATGCTGGAAGGAAACTTACTGAGTTGACACAACTTTTACAATCAAACGGTGTTTACCCAAGTACCATATTCCAATATGGTGTTAGACCAACAGTTGGTAGTTTTATATGGAAGCAAGTTCTGGCATTTGTTTCCTTTGGTATTTTATCAGTGATTTATGGTGAATTGAGCTTGAAAAACTCTTCACAAAATATAATCATTAAAAAAGTGTTCTATGATCTTCTAAAATTAGCAATCATTGATTGTGAAAATGAATTCCCTAACGTTAAGGAAAAGGATAAATGTGAACAACTATTTTATGAATTGTTGGATCAGTATAATCAATTACATTCTAATTATAAAGTTGAAGCTTCCAAAGGTGAAAAGTCATATGCTTTTGATGAATTATTGGATGTTCCATTGTGCATTTACAATTTTTCTAATAACTTTAATACACATATTCCTTTGTGCCTTGAACAGCTTTTGAAAACATCTAAAAGTTTGAGTTTAGAAACTCCATATATTGAATGTATTAATAGTTTTTATCTAGAAATTGAAAAAATTAATGAACGAAAAGTTTTTGACTGGATTAAGAAAGTTTCTTATAGGGCTGAACAGCCATTATCTTTACCTAAACCAAAAATTGCTAATCAATCTCTTGGTTTCAATAATAATTCATTCAGTAGCTTACCTTTATCAGGTACAGAAACACCACCAACTCCAATG
This sequence comes from Pichia paraexigua, assembly GCA_030573095.1. Lineage (NCBI taxonomy): Eukaryota > Fungi > Ascomycota > Pichiomycetes > Pichiales > Pichiaceae > Pichia > Pichia paraexigua. The sequence continues at coordinate 14,887 of JAJMCR010000085.1, read as the reverse complement.
AGTAATACAGTTCCAGCAGGTTATTCTTTTTATCCTGAATATAATATGATGATTCCAACGGGAACAAATCCAATGTTATTTCAAAATCAACAAATGGTTGCACAACCAAATGTTAGCATTGGGATGGGATTCAAAAGCAAAAAGGAGTATATTCAACACCCAAGATTCAAAAATATACCAAAAGAAGAAGTTAATGGTAAGAAAATCTCATATCATCAGGTGAAAAACTTGGTATATCCTACTACAAAAGGTTCAAATACTCCACAGAATTTGTCATTGGCGCATAAACATATCTATCAATATGCAAATTTAAATCACATTTTTGAAAGTGTTAATAATAGATATGGTATTGCCGATTCATTAGATATATTTAAGTTATCAAGTGGATTTAACGACAAGGATGAAGATGAGGATGAAGATAACAATGATGAAAAATACGGTGATACAATAGATGATATTCCTCCTAATAAAAAAGAAAACGTAGAAGATAATAAAATGGCTGACATAGGTAAATATAATAAAGATGGCAACAAAGAAATTGAACCACAACAAGAAGTTTCAGGAACTCAAAATATTATTGGTAACTCCGAAAGTGATATAGAGCTGGCAGATGCACAAGAAGATATATCCCAAGCTCACACATAAATATTATAGATGGTTTATGTGTGTGTAGAGATTCCCATGTGTTTCTACTGAATGTTTAATTTAGTTTTATTAATTTTGTGTGAAAGTCTATAAATGGTAAAATTTGGCAAATGTCAAACCGAGAAACGTTTGCTTTCACGATATGTTTGCTCACCTTCCAGATATGCTGTGAACCTCTATATTCTGTGATTATATATACATTTCAACACAACAAATGTCTCCCAGCGAACGTGAAATTAAGATCCTTGCATTGGATAGGATATTACAGGACAGAACTCTTTATATCAACCAAGTTGCGCAGTTGAAACAAGAACTTATAAAACTAAAAGACGAACAAAATACAAAAGATGAACAAAATATAGACGAGTATACCATTCCAGATACTGAAACTATTCTCAAAGAAACAGAAGAATTGGTTATATTATCTGAAGAAAAAACGAAAGAAATTGCCGATGATCTCCGAAGTATTCTGAAAAATGATAGTAGTGAGCTTATTGATAAACTACTATCAGAAGCGGATCAAATTAACAATAATACTGATTAGTGCAAACTATAAATAGAATTGATATATTATTACAAATTTATAAACTAATGTTTAATGTTTAATAAACAATATACTCATGATAAATATAGATACCCTTATTTTTATTTAGCAAATGATTTTTTATTCTTAGATTCCCATGTTCTTAAAGCTTCTTCCCATTCAGACTCTTCATCAAATGGTTTTTCTTGTTCTTTGTAATAGTCTAGTAACTCTTTATGTTTTTCAGCTTCCAATTCGTCCCATTTTTCCTTTTCATCAATCCATCTTTCTTGTATATCTATATCTTCCATAAATCCCATACCTGATTGTCGTATGGCATCAGTCCAAATGGAATCTCCACCAAGCTCATTTGATCCAAAACAGTATCCATTTGCTTTATCAATCAATGAAAGTAAGTTAATCATTGATGTTTTATCTTCAATTGCTAAAACATTGTAAGATAATAAACTGAAATCTTCAATTAATTCAGCAATTGATTCAGTTAATCTTGAATATTTTGCATTAAACCATCTATGTGATCTTTGATTATTTTCTGTTTCTATAAATGGTGTTAGATAATGGAGGTTTTCAACATCTGTATAATATTGTAATTTGAATGGCAATCCGCCTTCAAAATCATCATCATTATTGTTACCATTCTCATTAAGACGTGAATTTCTCTTTTTTTGTTCAATTCTATTCACTTTATCACTAACTATATATCCATTTAACAAATCTATCTTAGATATCACATTAATTTGGGGTAAATCCAATTGTAACATAGATCTTAAAGTCAATAAAAGTGATGAAATCCAATGTGAAGGAATTGTTAAATTCATTGAATCAACCAATGAAACAACACATAATCTAAAATCTAAAGTTTTAATTAATTTTTGAAAGATTTCTTTAAAAACAGGACTAATAGTGAATAATTCGGTTTGTCCAGGACAATCAAATATAACATATGTTGAATTACCATCTCTACTTAATTTAATTAATTCACGTATTTTATCAATAAAAAATTCAATACTTTCTTCAAAAATTTCTAAACAATAAATTAATCCACCATTTGGTCCTAATCGTAATGTTTCATCATCCATAATCTCCTCTAATGTAATCACATCTCGTATATCTAAAGTACATTCATATGGTAATCTATCATTTGCTGGATCTAAATTGATTATTAATGAATTTCGTCCAATTGAATTAAGAAATTGATTCATCCCATTGCAATAGGTAGATTTTCCTGAACCAGGCGGTCCAATAACAACTTGTCCATATGGTGCCATTGATATATACTAATTGTGTTGGTTTTTAGTGAGTTGTTTAAGAAAAAAATATCCTAAATGTGGATAACGAATGATGAAGGTGATCTGAAAAATTCTAGAAAAAAAAATGTTTTTCTTTAAAGATTTTGAAATCATTACTAAAAATATAATTATAAACTTTTGCATTTTTTTTTATAAGCAAAGATCATTAAGTAGCTTTAATTCTACCTAAACTTATCATGGAAAAAGAATTATCACTTATAGATGGGATATTGAGTAATTTGGCAGGGATTCAATCATTTTATGAATTTGAACATGCACAACTTTCAACATTTTATAGCATGCTTAGACAATTTCAAATTGAAACATTGAAAGCATCAGAACTTGAAAATTCCAGTGAAATATTTGAAAAGGAGACAACAAAAGAATTGTCAAATATAGAAGATAAATTAAAAGATTTAGAGAATAAGATTAATAAAATTAAAAATGATATAACTTCAAGAACTGAATCAAAGAAAAAATTAATTGATTTATTTAATGCTTTAAAATCGGTGGATTCTATAGATAACTTAGTTGAACCGGTATCACATCACTCATTAGAGAAAGACCTCGAATCATCTAATAACCTTCCAATTATGGAAATCAGAGAAGAATTAGATGATGATGGTGAAATTATAAATAGTGAAATAAAGCCATATAATTCGTCAGAAAATGATTTAAAATCTTTGTTAGAGGCTAAGTTAAAGGGAGGATCTCAACAAAGGAAAAACAAGGAGGTAGAATTTAGCAAATCTGAAAAGATTGAAATGAAACAGATTGAAACTAAGAATCCTGAATCAAAACCTAAATCTAAATCAGTTAATACTGAAATTTTAGAAGATTCGGATGATCCAAAAAATCCAAACTTTCGGCCATTTATGATTAGAGAAGAAATTGATGAAGATGGAAATATTATTAAAAGTTCAATATCAAGAGTTCCACAAATGATGCCAACTAAAGAAGATTTGAAATCTGGTGAAATTAGTGGACTTGAAAATGAAGAAGAAGTTGATGAAGATCAACTTGCAGAACTTTTTGAAGATATGGGATTTAAGGAACCTCAAGTAGACAAAGTTAAAGAACTCAAAGAAGAAGAAGAAGAAGAAAAAGAAGTGAGTGAAGGTTCAAAAATTGAACAAGTTCCATTGAAAGATCATTCTGAATTATCTACCACGCCTCAAAATATCAATACCAATGATTTGTTTACATTGGAATTAATCGCTGATGAGTTAAACCAAGATGGAAATGATGAAGATGATGTAGAAGAGATTGACGAAGATTTTGGCGATATGGATGACTACAATTTCCCAGTAATAGATGACCAGGGGGATGAAGGAGATGAAGAGGATGAAGAAATTCAAAAACGAACATTGTCGAACATGTTCGGATCTAGAGGACAAAATTTATTTGTTCAAGAATTAAGAAATTTAAGAAATAAAGATTCAGCAGTTACAGATATTATAGAAAATGTTGAAGTTGAAGAAGTTAAAGAAATTAAAGAGCCTCCCAGAATTGAAGAATTAGTACACCAAGATGAAGAAATTAAAGTTAAAAAGAATAAATCTAAAAAGAGTGTTAGTTTTAATTCAACCATCGATATAAAAAAGGTTCCAGATATTTGGGATGATTTAAGAAAATCCAATGCAGAAAACGAAATCAAAGCTAAAGAAAGAAAACTTAATGAATCTTTATTTAAACTTTCGGTAAAATCTAAACAATCAAAACCTGCTGATATAGAAGAAGAATCCAAAGAGGTGAAGAATGAAGAAGAAAAGATTATCACCGATGTTTTTGAACGTCAAGTTGTTGAAACGGATTCTATTTCTTTACCACAAAACAGAGTTTTTAAAACATTTGATTCCACATCACTTAGAAAACAGCTTGATAATAACATGCCAAATGCAATAGAGAAACAAAATATGACTAAATTATCAGGTAAAAAGGCACCATCAAGATTTAAAATGGCAAGAGCTGCAGAAATGGGTAAGAAATTTCAAGAAACTCATATTCCTAGTGATATTCGTAATCAATTACAATCAATCGTTGCGGATGTTAAACCATCAAAAAAAGAATTTAAAACAAATTTAAAATCATTACAACCACATGGTCATTTTTCATCTAAAGGTAACTCGATTGAAATTGAAACTCCAAAAGATATTAATCCATTACCTGTAAATCCATCAATAAGGGATGAAGATTATGAAATTATTAGAAATGAAGCCACAGATGATTTATTTGATGATGATGATGACATGAATTCTGAAGAATTTGTTAGTTCAACTATAATCCCTGAAACAATCAAAGGTGATGATGTTGAAATTAATGATACAATAATTGAAGATGAAATCAAGGAGAATACATTTTTTCCAAAATATGAAAAAAAAAGTGAAAAGAATGAAAATGCAAAAATAGAAGAAGTTATTGATACATCATTAGATTATAAATCATTATCTGATGATCTGGATACAATGGCAAAGGCCTATGTTTTAGGATTGTATGATGATGATATGCATACAGAGGGACAAGTTATTGAAGAATTGAAAGATTTTGAAGATCACAATAAAGTAGTTGAAGATATTGAAAATTCAAAACTTCATGAAAGAGTTGAAGAAATCAATAAAACATTTGATGATCCAAATGGTAAAGTTGAAACAATATTAAAGGATAATAATCCAATGATTGTTTCAGATATTATTGAAAATAATGTTGATGAAATTTTACAAGCTAATGCAATACCAGATGATCAATTAGATATTGAATTAAATGATGAAACTTTAACAACCCAAGTGGCATTAGATTATACAAGAATGAGATCAAACATGTTACATAAATATAAAGGAGGTTTTAAAGAAACTGATGAAGAGAAAGAATTTGTACTTCCTGAAGGATCAGAACGTGTAAGCAGATTTAAGAAAGCTAGATTGGGTATATAAATAATACAAAGTTTTATATTTTTTGATGTTTAGTTTTAATTGTAATTTATATCATAAATTCGTTACTTTAAGCTGGGTATTTTCTTGATATCCAGTTAGCATTAATGGGTCAATTCCTGCATTTTTCAAATATTGAAAAGAAGCAGATCTTTTTTTTCCATTTTCATCATCATTACCGTAATAATCATTTGAATTGGATTTTTGGATACTGCCATAATTTTTCCTACTTTTCCTTGTAAAAATAGTAGTATCTTTAGGTATTTCAACTAAACGTTTCACAGCTGTTTTTGTTGAAGATACAGGTGATAATGAAATTGTTGAAAAAGAATTGCTTGTTGATGATAATGTTTCACGACAATCATAATAAGCTGTTTCTGGTGTATTAAGTAGATGCTTTGGTAGGATTTTATGTTGTGGTAACTCAGGTGGTATTGAATCATCAATAATTTCAGGATTTGAATTATCATCATAATCTCTTAAATTGAATTGATTTATACATTTATCAAAAAGTGGAGTTGTTGGAGTTGAAAGTGATGGTAGTTTTTGATTGTAATTTTTAGTAACTAAAGGAATTTCAATATTGAATTGTGAAGTTGAATCATTTAATCCATTTGATGAATTTTTCGAATAAACTGATTTAGTTTCAGCATTTGAAAATAAATCATCTGTTTCAGCGGTTATTTTAGATGATCCATAATATGAACTAGTTGAATTTTCAATAGTTTTAGGTGAAACATTTGAGAGATCATTGTAATTTTGATCACTGATATGAAATTTAGAATACGTATCCAGCAATTTGGAAACTAATGATCCAGTTGATTCATTTGGAAAATTGACGTATAATTGATTATTTTTTGTATAAACTATTTGATTATAATTTAGATTTTCATTTTCATTTTCATCATCATCATTATCATTATTATTTGTTCGTTCAATTTCCAACTTTGGTTTGGGTGATGGTACAAAATTTTCATTTCTTGTAGCTGTAGTTACAAAACTTGGATATTTGTCGAGTATTACTGAGTTATCTTGTAAAAATTCTGCATATTCATATTTATCGTCATCATTATCACTAACTATTATATCCGATAAAGAAATTGATCTTTTATGATCATCTTCCCTTTCTCTTTCCTTTTCCTTTTCAAAAAGACTACCGATTGTGCCGATCGTACTTATTCTTTTGCCTAGTTTAGATAATAAGCCAGGTTTTGCTCCTCTACGTTTATGTATAAATAATTGATCACAATGAAGATGATGATTAATAGCATTGTTGTTTTTTTTCTCTTTTGGTATGAAAAGTGAATGATTTTTTGAATGATGTTGTGAATCCATTATCCTTTTATGATTTTTTTCATTTGAAAGTAATGCATCCTTCAAAATATTTTGATCTTCTGACAACTTAAAATTTTGAAATTCAGTGCTTAAAACTCTTGCACGTTGACTATTTTTAACTTTATAATTACCTAAATCATCCTTTAATGCATGAATAGATGGTAATGTGTTAAGAGTTATTTTGGATCTATTTTCAATTGATTCGTGAAAATCAATGTTGGGATCTAATTTGTCACCTTTTAGTTTACGGCCATACATTAGATTGAATGATTGTAAATCCGAATATAAAAAAGAAGAAAAGAAGATAAAAAATAGCCAGAAAAAGGAAAAGAAGGAAGAAGGAAAGAATGAATGAATGAAAAGTGGCAGGGTCATCGTCTTATTATACTTTAATCATTCATTCACCGATTAATTTACAGTCAATTAAGAACATTAATTTGGATCATGAAGCTAGAATTGTAAGATGGCTGACTTCAAAAAATTTCCAGATCGGGTAATTTTCGTATTTCAGAAATTATTTTTTTTAACAATGGAAAGAGACTAACAATGTTAACTTTAATAGTTTCATGATTTAATGAACTACCCTTAATCAGTTGTTATTGTTTCATCAGTGTGATAAAGCGTTAAAACCGATTTAATATTGCATGACTTTAAATACTGCTGGGTGTTTGCTTGGTTGTGTGCGTTTATCACAATTTTGCAAAAGTTGTACAAAAACTTACTCAATGAAAACTGAGTTTATGATTACTGAACGATATGTGGGGCGATCACTGGTTTAGTGTAGATTTATCTGGTAAAGTGATGAAATGTGGTGAACAAAAGAAGCACGCAAATCAAACAAAAAAACAGTAGCATTATATCTGGAATGTTATAACACCGACGCTTGATATTCTGTTTGTTGGAGTTGGGTAAGATTGCATTGATGTTGCTTAGAATGGTGATGTGGAGTTGATGAAAGACGAAATGATCAATCCATAAATTGTTTTATACTGACATGAATTATAAGACTGGGAAGATTGATCAAATCGCTGAAAGAAGAAAATTTGGAAAAATTTGGAAAAAAAAAAATATCAAGAAAACTTCACATTCTATCATTACAATAGTGTATTACTATCAACTTCCAATGAGCATGGATGAAGAAACAACAGCTACGCCTAGTAAGCCATCGCTTGATTCACGTATAGGTAGAGATGCGCCATTTGTATTTGGACAAAGATTTTTAACAGAAGATAATGATGTTTTTCAACATAATGCATGGGATAATGTTACATGGGATTCGAAACAAATAGAACAATTTGAGATTGATATTTCTAAACAAAAGGAAAATCCAGTTTCACAATTTTATAAAGATGAATACAATAATAAACCTAAAAAATATTGGGATATCTTCTATAAAAATAATAGAGAGAATTTTTTCAAAGATAGGAAATGGTTAGAAATTGAATTCCCTGATATTTTTAAATGTACTAAACCTGAATCTGGAGAGAAAATTATTTTAGAAATTGGATGTGGAGCTGGTAATACCATGTATCCAATATTAAATAAAAATGAAAATCCAAAGTTAAAAGTTTTTGGTTGTGATTATTCTGATGTTGCAGTTGAACTTGTACGTAATCATGAAAATTTTGAAAAATTGAATAAATCAGGTAATGCATTTAGTAGTGTTTGGGATTTAGCTAATGTTGAAGGTAAAATACCTGAAGATTTAGAAGAGAATAGTGTTGACATTATAATTATGGTTTTCGTATTTAGTGCATTAAATCCAAATCAATGGGAACAAGCAATTAGCAATTTGAAAAAAGTTTTAAAACGTGGTGGTTTAATATTATTTAGGGATTATGGTAGATATGATCTTGCACAAATTAGATTTAAAAAAAATAGAATTTTAGATGATAATTTTTATGTTAGAGGAGATGGTACAAGAGTTTATTTTTTCACTGAAGATGAATTAAGAGAAATTTTTTGTGTTAAAGGTGGATTTATTGAAGATAAAATTGGATCTGACAAAAGATTATTAGTTAATAGGAAAAAACAATTAAAAATGTATAGAAATTGGTTACAAGCAGTATTTGAAAATCCATAAAATTCTAAATAACAACAATATGTAAAAATAAATCCAAATATTTTAATAATTTAAAAATTTTAATTATTGGTATATCTAACGGTGGTTGAATACCATGAATTAATATTATGTGGGGGTTTTTAATTGATAAATTTAACTTTTCTAATATCATGGAAATAGTAATTTGATTTATATTTAAATTTGGGAATATAGATACTAGGCTTATAAAATTTTCGATTATTAAATTATTTTCTAATTTCCATAGTTTAATTGGTAAATTTTTACATTTGTTATCAGATAGGAAAACTCTGCGAGTGATTTTTTCAAATTCTAAACCATTAAAATTAATAGTAGAATTCCAAAAATTTTCTGAGTTTTTTAAACTTAATGACATGATTAAATTACTTGATCCATTGAATATATAGCAGGATTCTTTAATTTTATTAATCCATTGAGTTTGAAATATACTTGTTAAGGGTATAGAATTTAATTGATGTTGAAATGATAATAATGATTGATTTATACCTATAAACAATTCAATTTCCAAAACGTGATGAGGATTTTTGTATAACTCATAAACTATATCAGTAATTAACATCCAATGTATCAAAATTGTTTGATTACTGAATATACATAGGGAAACTAGATTTAATTTTGAGTCTGGAATCTGGAAAAATTTGAAAATCAAGGGAATTGATTGGTACAAGTATGAATTTCGATGAATTAGTAGATAAAATTGCTGATTATTATGATGTACGATACATTGAATTTGAGAATTCCATATTCTTTCTATTATTTGAGACATTATTAATAGAAATCAAGGATGGAGGGGGGTGGGGAGGGGGAGACGAATGGCATATGTTGATAGATGAAGGTCTCTATCAGCTGAAAAAAAGGACCTGTGATAGATTTTTTGTTGATAAGACGATCGACGTGGATTTGAAAAACGGAAGCTGAAATGTGGAATCGGAATCGGAATCGGAGAAGGTGTAAGATTTGAGTTATTTTTTTTCCATTTCAAATCGGTTACAGAGAAAAATAAGCAGGTTTTTTGGTGATTTTGTATAGAGATGATGTGAAAGAACAGTGTAATACTTGTATACATGATTGCTAAATCTTTTTTTTTTGTTTTTGGTTTCATCTAAACATAAAAATAATAATAATAATAATAATGATATATAAATAAATAATGGAAATGATATATAAATAATAATGAGAAAAATGTATATATATTTTTCTTAAATTAGAATGTAATTTATAAGTTTGCAATAATTGCATCAGTGAATGAAGAAGTTGAAGCGGTACCTCTTAAATCACCAGTTCTATTTTCAGGACCTGAAGCAATAGTTTTTAAAACGGCAGATTCGATTCTATCAGCATATTTATTTAAGCTCATATGTCTTAACATCATACAAGAAGATAATAATAAAGCAGTTGGATTTGCTAAACCTTTACCTGCAATATCAGGAGCAGAACCATGAACAGCTTCAAAGATGGAAACCTTTTCACCCATATTACCGGAAGGAGTTAAACCTAAACCACCAATTAAACCAGATGATAAATCGGATAAAATATCACCGTATAAATTTGGCATAACCATAACGGCTTTTGAATATAAAGTTGGATCGGAAGCTAATTTTAAGGAAGTATTATCAATTAATTCGAAACTTACTTTAATTTCAGGATAGTTTTTAGCAATTTCCTTTGCACATTGAACGAATAAACCATCAGATAATTTCATGATTGAAGCTTTATGGACAACTATAACTTCATGTCTTCCGGTTTCTCTTGCATGTTCAAAGGCATATCTAATAACTCTTTCAGAAGCCTTTTTAGTAATCAATTTAATGGATTGGACAACACCAGGAACAATTATATGTTCAATACCCGAATATTCACCTTCGGTGTTTTCTCTAATTAAAACGGTATCAACATTTTCATATGGAGTTTTATAACCAACAATTGATTTACAAGGTCTAACATTAGCAAATAAACCAAAAGTTCTTCTTAAAGTTAGATTCATTGATTGATGACCTTTACCGATTGGAGTTGCTAATGGACCTTTTAAGGCAATTTGATTTTTGTTGATGGAATCAACTGCAGGTTTTGGTATGGTAGTAACACCGTTGATTAAAGAAGGTGTGACATCGACCGGTTCCCAATCAATTGGGACTTTGGCAGCATTATAAATCTTGACAACGGCGTCGGAGATTTCTAAACCGATACCATCACCTTTGATTAAGGTGACGTTGTATCTACCATTTGCGTTTGGAGAGCCTTGATATTGACCTGCGACTTTAGTTGCATATTGTCTTTGAGCTGCGGACATGACGAACGAGTTGGATTTATTGATTAACGAGGAGTTTATGTTTCTGAACATTATAAGAGAAGATTTAGAAAGAGAAGGTTGTTAGACGTGGAAGGAGAAACAGGAAAAAAACAAAAGAGAGATAGAGATGAAGAAGGACCGGGAGGAGAAAAAGATGGCAAGAGGTTTAAATCAGAAAAACAAAAAACAAAAACAGCGTAGAGCGTTTTGGGAAGGAAGGCAGCGGTTTTTGTGAGAGCAGGGGCGAAAACGAGCACTTCCGTGGGGGGGCGTGTCGGGGCCGTGAGGGGGGCGGCGCAGGGAATCCGTGGGCGCCCCATGGGCCTGCGCGGCCGGCTTCGAGGGCGCTTCGAGGGCGCTTCGTGGGCCGCCCTGGGAAAGCGCCGGCCAATTGCAGCATTTCCCTTGGTCCAGATGCGCCGGGCACAGCAAAGGAGCGTCTTCGCTTGCGCCGAGGTCGGAGATCGGAACCGCAATGTGGGCAGCGCGGGATGGGCCGGCGAGGGCACGACAGCGCGGGTGTTGCGGCACGACAGCACGGGTGTTGTGTTGCGGCGGCTCGGGTAATTGTCCCGCAGCCCCGCCCTCGGGTCTCGGCTCGCAGCCGCCCCACTGACTTCGCCCAAAACGGCAATTGCCCCATCTCCGACATGCATTTGATACACTCAAACGGTTGAGCTTTGGCTAAACTTAGTGAACTTAGTGAACTTAGTGAACTTAGTTGTCGAGTACTCCTGGCTTCTTATCACATTACCAACTATCTGCCCCATGTCCCTCCTAGCATCAAACCCCCTCCCCACAATCTCCCTCACTTCCCACATCCTAGGCATAGTTTCAGGTCTATCACTAGCTTTCTCCATCCACCCGTTTTTCCACAGTTTCCCTTACCTACCCATCTACATATTTTTCGTCTCTTCGTTCCATTTCACCGAATACTTCATCACTTCCAAGTACCAGCCCGCAAGAGTCACCGCCAACTCCTTTGTCTTGGATAACCCGGCTTATTTTGGTGCACATTTGGTGTCACTTTTAGAATGTTTTATAGAATGGTATTTTTTCCCCAATTTCAAAACGTGCTCTTCAGATTTAAAATACACACTTCATATCATTGGCATTTCGCTCGTTATAATCATGCAATTTATTAGATCTTTATCCATGATCACAGCTGGCCAAAATTTCTCTCATCTAATCAAAAATGAAAAGGAAAACGATCATGTTCTAATCACTCATGGTATTTATAGCTTTTTAAGACATCCAAGCTATTTTGCCTTCTTTTATTGGGCTTTAGGCACCCAGTTATTATTACTAAATCCTATAACTTTCATTATCTTTGTCTTTTTATTGTATGATTTCTTTTCAAGTAGAATCGCCTATGAAGAAGCAACATTAATTCGTTTCTTTGGTGATGATTATAGAAACTATAGAGAAAACGTTCCAATTGGAATACCTTTTATCCACAATTCAACCAGATATCCTAAAAAGAAAAAATAATGGATTCTCTTCTTGACTTTTTATTATTATTACTAATATTTAATATACAATTTTTTTATAATTTACACTTTGACACACCATGTCAATCATCCAGTGTTAAATCGATGATTTCTTTATCAACTCTACTGACGTCATTCTTAGTAGAAACACTAATAGACTTATTCTTATTATTCACACTACTACTAACATCATTAGCAGTTTGTTTAAACATCCTTAATAAATCAAGTGGCTTTTGTCCGCTACCTGGTAAATTCGAATGCACATTGGAATTCTCAACTTTCCGTTTCTTAAAGCTAACCTTCTCTTGTTCTTGTTGCACGTCTCCTTTCAATGAACCTTTCCTCTTAGCTTCCAACATCTTTCTTTCTCTTTTCCTCTTTCTCTTTTCAATCATTCTTTGCTTTTTAGCTGCAATCTCTTTATCATTAACATTATCTGTTGATGATGTTAATAATGTCTGAACTGATTTCGGCATCGATAATCCTAATAATCCTTCCTTTCTATTTTCATTCTCTTTCTTAACATTCCTCAGTTTACTATCATGTTCAACTTTATCCTTAATTTCCTTCTTAATTTCCTTCTTAATTTCCTTCTCAATTTCCTTCTCAATTTCTTTTTCTTTCACATTATCGATTTGATTTTTAATGATTATCCCCAATTTTTCCTTTCTTTTCATTTGTTCAATTTTCGCCTTTTCTATTAATTTAATAACTTTATCACTCATTTGCGTTGGTTTACTATTAACTTTATCGCCCTTACTATTATTGTAAACGCTAGAATATTTCGTATTCAATGATCTTGGATTTCTTTCAACATCTTTATTCTTATTATTATTATCATTATCATATTTTGTTGGTGAAACATTTAATCTCAAACCTGATGATGCCGCTGGTGGCCCATTTGATGACCTTACAACTAATGCATTATTATCATCAGGTAACTTTGTTTCATTATTCATATTTATCAAATTAGAATCATTTGCTGTTGATTTTGAAATATTAGAATTCCTACCTGTTATAGAAGTCGATTCTTTCATAGTTGATTCCATGGATTTTGAAACTTCAATTGGAGCATGCAATTTCAATGCTGCAACTGGATTAATGGGTTCAATTGATTCTACTCCAACACTTTTTGGTGATCCAATTGGCTTTGAAACTTCACTACATTTTTCTAAACGTTTATGTTGACCATCATCATGTTCTTTGTTTGGATTAAAAATATCCTTCACTGAATTTGACGAATTAATTGATTCAAGTCTATATACCACACTTCGTCTATTATTACTTGTTTCTTGGGATTGTTTTAAGGATGATATTGGCAATTGTGAGGATGGAAGTGCAAGTAATGAAGGTAATTTCTTTTGATTAGACGGAAACATATTTTCTGGCGTATTTGCAATTACGTTTGTAGCATTTTTATTATCAACAGGTAATTTATCACTAATCTTTTTTGAACTTAAATTATCATTTTGTTTACATAAACTTTCCTTATTTGTTTGCGTAAGATGATTCTTTAATTGTTCAACTATTTTTTCATTCCCATTTCCATTTCCTTTCAACTTATTAGATAAAGCATCTAAATTAATTCCTGTTCGTGAAAATTTTGAATTGCTATTTGCATTACTTGAAAAAGTTTGCGGTTGATTTTGTTGTTGTTGGTTCAACTGTTGTTGTTGAACTGATTGTGGTATTGGTTTAAAAGAATTATCCATTTTTCTTTGAACTGGTCTATTTTCTTGTGATTGTTGTTCAGGTGGCGCATTTACACGTTGTTCGGCTTCTCTCCTTGCTGTCCGTTTTTCAGCTTCTGATTTTCCTTTTCTTTCAGCTTCTGATTTTGCTTTTCTTTCAGCTTCTAATTTAGCACGCTTTAGAGCCTCTTCCTTCAATTTTTCTGCTCCCATTCTGGCACGCCATTGAGCTTTTTGTTGTGCAAGTTCTTCATCTCTCTTTTTTTGTGCTTCCTCCTTTGCACGTAATTCAGCTTCGTGTCTTGCACGTTCTTGTTGTACTAATTCAGCTTCTTGTCTTGAACGCAGTTCAGACTCTATCCTTGCACGTTGCTCGGCCTTTCGTTTAGCACGTACTTCTGCTTCTTGCTTGGCACGTACTTCTGCTTCTCTTTGAGCACGCAGTTTAGCTTCTTGATTGGCACGTACTTCTGCTTCTTGTTTAGCAAGTACTTCTGCTTCTCTTTGAGCACGCAGTTCTGCTTCTTGTTTAGCACGTACTTCTGCTTCTTGCTTGGCACGTACTTCTGCTTCTC